>LPNX010525056.1:264861-299861 GCA_001517045.1 Pseudotsuga menziesii | reverse complement strand
TGCTCCCAATGATTATGTTTGAAACCACCTTATCATTATTGGGATGTATTCATTATATTAAGTAACATATGACTAGTTATGTGGATTGTTAAAGGTGGTTATCATAGGATTGTACTATATATTGCGTTATATGGGGAATAAAGAATTTGGCTTTGTGCCTTTGTTACTATTCTTGATCTTATTTTTCTTTATTATGTCTTTCACTAGTTGTGTTAAAACCTCCTTTAATGGAGCATGTTTAATCATCAAGGTGTTGGAAGGTACTAAGACAATCAAGACATTTGAGGAAAAAACAACAAGCCTTTAAAGGAGAAACCAAACCAAAGTCAATTATAATTGTAGAGTTGATAAAGATGATAGGAACACACATACTAAGAGTGTGGAAAAGGATTTAGATAGAAATATTAATATTTGGTGCCAATTCGGTAGTGCACTTACTATATAGGTTTTCAAAGATAGGAGATTCCTAGCTTAGTTACAAACATGGGAGGATCAATATCAATACGCAAAGAAATAACCTCATGATGTCATTAAATCATCATCATCATCATGGTGGACCTAGTCGTCAATATACTTCCATTCAATCCTTATAAAAATATGAGGTTATATGTTTTTTCTACCACCGTTTTGTCGAAAGATACTCCACTTACCTTGACGTGTTTTTACCGCGGGTTGTATGCAATTTTTATTTCTCCACGATTTGTCTATTGGCTGCATGTGATTTCTCCTCCACGGCTTCACAGGTGTATGCGTTTTCTCTTCATGCGGTTGTCTGCACTTTCTTCACACCTGTATGCCATTTCTCCTTCATGGCTTCACGGGTTGCTTACGGGTTGACTGCACCTGCTACCGGTTTCCTACTGAAAAATCTCAACAGCAGCAATATCTTCAGTATGTGGTCATTTAAGGTTAATTTGTAAGTAGGTTTAGAAAAAATCAGAGATTTTTTTTTATAATTTTCATACATTAGTGGTTTTTTAGCTTCTCGAATCTGCAGTTGGCATTCTATCACATAGGCTACAGGACTGTTGAAAAACCTAGGTTGTACTGCAGTCAACCTCTAAAATAACCGAAAAAAATTTCTTCAGGGTAGAACTCCATAATATTTACCATGCTATGAAATCAAGCTAGAGATTGAACTTTGGTAAACCTAACAGGTTAAATAAGGAATTCGAATTAGGTTTTTGGCACAACTAGCAAAGCGAACTGAGGTTTCAAGAATAACAAACCCTATGAATGAAAAAATTAGCCAGCATGCAACAAATTTGACAAAAATAGCAACATATTTCAAGTCTTGAGAAACTTATCCTAAATGCTAATTTACAATAGAAATCGAGCTAGCGATTTAGAACTTATCTCACATGTAATGATCAGATAAGGAAGGAAAAATAGGGTTTTTGGCTAAGCAAATTCGAATTAAAGTTCAAGAGGATAAGGTTTAACCATAATATTTTCTAAGAATAATGAGAAGTAGTTTTTTTATTTGACTATGATAAAAAAAAATTGAATTAGGGTTTTAGACTCACCAAAATACCCCAGGGTTTAATCACTATCTAGAGTTTTAGCCAAATTCCACATAAATGGATCATCTTCAAATAACTATCATATGTCACTCTGAGATTTCATCCAACTAGTCAATTTTTTTTTAATCACCATCCTCCACCCACCAAAACCTAAACCACTCCACCATTATACTTGCGAAATATAGACCTCCTTAAAATAGACATGCCAAAAATATCAATCCAATTTTTAAAAAATAGGAAAATTTTAAAAATTAATAGAACTATTAGGAGACCATTTCCATATATAGCATGTTTAAAAATAGCAACGTCTCACATGTAATGAAAACTATCTCATTAGACTTGTCTTTCTGCAAGGAACACAAATATGTTGTTAAACTCAACATGCAAGCCCTGAAAACCTAACTGCTAAAAATAGTAATGTCTTGCAACTTCTTCCATGTCACCCGAGAAAATCTCGTTGGCATCATGATTTCACAAGGTTCACCAATATGAAAACATCTCTAACATGCAAGCCCTAGAACATAGGCTCCAAACAAAAACAAAACTGTTAAAGAATTTAAAATAGAAATTTCCCATCATCTAATAGAACTGACTACAAAATAATATTTGGTCACTATGAAACCTTGGATGTCCCTGAAATAGAACTAGAATGATAATATCTTGCTGGATCTTAACACTCTGGTTGCACAAATGAACTTAGGGATTAACAAGGCCTAATATCTTCATTTATTTCTTTGTTGTCAATGTACATTACATGAAAACATCTTCCCATACTGGGTTGTAGAGTTTTCAATGTACTTTACTTGACAACATCTTCCCTGTTAATGCACTTCACATGAAAACATCTGCCCATACTGGGTTGTAGAGTAGTTGACTACTCTTGGGTATATGTACTAGAAAACACACACAAAATAATCTGCAGAAAATATTAAAATTTTAAATGTAATTAATAATGATTTGCAAGGAAAATGAAGATGATACTGAACTTTAAGGGAGAATCCCATGTCAGCTGGTAGAGATCGATCAAGTGAGGCATTTTGATGCAGATAAGTATCTCCCAGAGGATGGTAACATATGTGGTCGACAACTAGAAGTCTAGGATGAGTTCCACAATTCTCTTCAAGATTTATGGCCTATAATGCGACCCTCACTATAAGAAACACTGTGTGTTGGGGAGGAGAAGTTAAACGTTGTTGTGATAAGGAGAAACCAAATACAAGCGTGTAACACACACGATTGTAGTCCTTGTCTTGAAATACATTGACAAGCGTATAAACATTCAGGTGGAATTTGGCATCCTTTTCTATGGCATCCAATGATTCAACATTCCTTACCTCTGATATGAAGAGCTTGCAGGAAGAAAATGCTAATTTCTCCATTATAAACAATCTACTTTAGTGGATGCATGGAAGAGAGAGATAAAGTATATATACCACGAGCGGATAAGCCCAAAGAAAATTAAACAAATTGTCACAAGAGTTTAGTTCTTTAACATAAATTTTTGGATGTATCCTTTAGGGTAGATCTCTTATATTTTCCAATGCAAGCACAAAAAAATAAAACTAAATTCCTTCCTTTAGTTGTAAAAGTTATACTTCAATCCTATACTTGTTTGTGATGAAGCATGTCAGCCACTCATGTATGGTAGGCCTCTTATGTTCTCCATAATAAATAGTAGACAAGTGAGAAGAAATGTATGTATGCCATCTTCCATTTATGATAAGTGGACAAATAAATATGGTATCCTTCACTTATCAGATGGTGGAAGTTCAACCCATGAATTTGATTGATGTAGTGGCCATGGAAATGGTTGTAGGTATTTGCACTATTGGGATTATTTTTGTATTTGGATGGGTCTGATGGGATTTTTTGGTTGGTAACTGTCCAGTGATGGAAGTGAATAAATTCAAGGTAAGTATGGAAATGGGGATTGAACTACAAATAGAAGGATGCTCAATAGATATATGATAATTGTGAATTCTATTTCTTCTTCCCTTATTGTGTTCCATTTGGGATTTCCATCTATATTGTGAGAGATTCAGAGATTCTAAAATAATTGAAGCTAGGAGCTTTGAAGATTCATGTTGTTAAGATATCTAAAGATGATCAAAATACATGGTTCATAAGGGATGAAACACCCCAAATCCATTAATATTTTTTGTACTCTTTTATAAAAGTGTGATAATTGTCTACAGATGGGTTTCCCCATAAGTTGGCAACTGACACTTTTGTTTCTACAATTGTGGGGTGAATCAGGTGGGTTGTTGGTTTGCGGTCATGCATGTTTGTCATGGGGTAGAATGACTTTTTTGGTGTCTATACTGGTGGGTAGTGGGACTATTTATCCTTCCTCTTGTTGGTTGTGACTGCTTGGTGTCTATACCACTGGTCTGTAGGACTGTTTGTCCTTCCTCTTACTATTTGTGCTTGTTTGATGTATATACTGTCGGGCTATGGGTTGCTTGTCCTCTCTACTACTAGACCTTGACCTTCTAGTGGCTCCTACTAGACTGATCTGTGAAGTCTCCTAGGGCTAGGTTGTGTTTTGTGAAGGTGTCTTTGCCTTCTTAAGAAGTGCTTCTCAAGCCTGGATAAAGGATTGAAGTTTATTTTCATGTAGATTAAGAATTAGGTCTTAAAAAATATTGGGTATTTCTTGGGATCCTATGTAAGCATGCAAATATTATTTATCAAGGGGAGTAAATTAGAAAACTATCAAGAATCTATGTATAGAATTATTTTGTGAATGCATGCTTATAAAGTATATCAATGTTTTGTTCCACCTACTAGATTTTATGTTCGAAACCCTTATATTTTTCTTTGCACCAATGTACAGTTGAAAGATATATGAATGTGATCATCCTTCCTTGACTACACCAATAATAATAGATCCTATTGAATGAGTACCCATAAACCTTGAAGACATTTCTACATGGAATCCATTAGATCTTGGGAATTTGTCCACTTGTAGTTTATGGATAGCCCTCTTGAGTTCATTTATAGTAAACGCTACTACCAATGTGATAATATTCTCCTCATTCATCCTTGAAATCACAATGTATGGTATAGTTTCTGAATTGGAAATTTTGAAATTTTAGGAAATGGGGAATGGATTTAATATGCATGTACTACATTTTGGTATTGGTTATGAACATAAACACATGCAAAACAATAGCAAGGAAAGGAGACAATGAATAATTACATTTTAAGGTTTTAAATCATTTTATTGTTTTTAATTCCTATTTGAGATTGAGAATGGAGTGACCTAATTATAGAGAGAAATCACCTAAGCTAGATTGTTATTTTGGGTACTGTGAGGCTTCTTCTGACAATTTGACCACATAGACAAGCCTTTGGTATATTTACTTGAATTGGCATTTATATTAGAGCCGAAACCAAGTTGTTATTGTGGTCTTGCATATCTTTGTTCCTTTTGTGATATAGGGAATGATGAAGTACACTATAGTGAAAACTAAAAACAACCTATGGTGATGTATCGAATTGGATAGTATTGTGAGACGTGACTAGTCATTGTGAGGTCATGCTTGTCACATGGTACCTAGATAGATAAGAAGGTGCATCTGCAATGTATATTTATAATTTTAATCCACTATGATAGGATGTAGGTTATTAATAATCCAACATTATTACTTGTGTTTGATGCATGTTAAGGTAATGGGAAATCCAATTGAGTAGGGACTAGGGAGCTATGGTACACGCATAAACACTATTGTTTTCCATTTGGCTAAGGAGATACTCAACATGAAGGTATAGTCTTGTGTACCATGCTATACAATGGGATGTGTTGGGTGACATTAAGTTCTCAAAATCATTGACAGCTATTAAGTAATACACCATTCATGAGGTATTGGGATTCTATTTGTCTTGTGAATGTAGGGCCAATGTGGCATGTCACATTATTTGAAATCTTGTTGTCGTGTGACATATCACATGGTGTATCATTTAGAGCACACAAGATGGGAGGGATATTGGGTGGATATTTATATTATCTACAATTTTTGGCATATCACCTACTCCAGGAATGTCGTGGCATGTATAGCAACAATGAAGGAAAGTTTGAAGAGGAATCTTAAGCTGTTAGTAAGTTGTTAGTATTGCTACAGGGAATAATCCTTTAGCTGCTCTCCATATTTCATAAAAAGTTGTTTCCATGTTCACTCAGAATATGCAATTGCAAACTCAAGATGACAACCCATCACGAATGTTGGGTGATATCATACCTTCCTTTTGTAAATCCTAGTGCATGTTTCCCAACAGAATTGATGGAAATCAAGTCTTTTCAACCGCTGCAATTGATGACAAGTTTCACCATAGAATCTACCTTTCAAGTTTCATTTGGTATCCACATTTTTCAAGATATCTAGGGATCCATTTGTCATATTAGCTATATTTTCATGATATTACTCTACTTACATAATTGAATTCCATTCATGGTTTGCATTAGGATGTACTCTTTGGAAACATTTTGGAATATGTAGTGAACTAGAATAGAAGTACATTACAACCTCTAACCGTTCAATTTAACATAGTGGATTTAATACCTTGGGCCCATACATTCATACATATGGAAGAAATAATTGTTTTGATTGCCCTCTCTGAGCTCCCACGCTACATGGCCCTATTCTTCGCAGTTGAAGCGAACAAGTTGTCTTCCTCCTCCGCTAAATCCTCTACCACATTCATGAAATCCTCCAATGAAACGACCTCCCTTTCCAGCTGCATTATCCTAAGCTCCCTGTACTCTATAGGCATAAGTAGAATGATCCTTTATCAATTCTAATGCACGACATCCATTAACATCACGTCCCACTTATTTACGGAATTCATAGAAAGAAGTGTTAAACGTATTTTGGTAATTCAATAACATAGTGCACTATGGAGAGGAATGACCCCATTTCTTACATATTTCGCACAAGTCCGTATGATGTCCTTGTTGGAAATTATTATGGGCACCAGTCACTATATACACTCCCAACATAGGGAACTCATGTGCAGTGGTGTCCTTCCTCACGATAGAGTGTACACCATATATTTTTTCGTACTACCTTCGCCTTGGCTATTTCTTGCAACTATATGGTCAGCATTGCTAGTTGTGATTGAATCGGTGCCATTCCTGAAGAAGATTCAACCCCTGGTGTAAACTCCAACCACATTGTGATTTCTAATCCATCGGGTTGTGTAAGAACCTTTTGTTGAGTTATAGGGATTTGTATGTGCGATAGTAGTCGTGCAATGAACCGCTCCATGTGTTGCACATCCTAAACTTGAAAGGACAATCTATCCAACAAAATCTTAAATCTTTGATCTATTGGAATATATTATATTCCTTAGAAGGTAATAATGTCTTTGTAATATGTTGGAGGTTGTCTACAATCTTATGTAAAAGAGTAATACATTTAACCCATAGTTATATGGTGGTGTATTTACTTGTGTAGAGTATTTGTCCATGGTATTGTATTAAGAGATGTTATTTTGGAGAATTATATTATCCCACATGCAATATGTGAGAGTAATTCCTCCTCATCTCTTAGTATATAATAGGATCAAGTGAGTCTCTACATAATCATGTATTCTTGATGTAGTAGTGGTACTATTGTGACACTATTGTACATCATCTATATTCTTTGGGGTATATGTGCTTTGTTCTCTTGTAAGATTGGAGAAGACATTCTGGAGATAATAGAAGACTACCTTCCCGTGGATGTAACCCATTAGGGTGAACCACGTATATCGGTGTTCTCTTGTCATTTTCTTTTCATGTTCTTATCTTTTATGATATGTTGTTGGTTGCTTAGATATGTTAACTAGTTTAGCTTGACTCTACTATTCTAACATGGTTTCATAGCATGTTGCTATGATCTAGTACTTTCTATAGCTTTCAATCAATAACGATTATCATTTGGTCATTGTCATTTTGTTGTAGATTTTCTTTCTATTTGATAGCCATTAGGCTTCTCTTCAGATCTGGGCATATTTCTGCATTTTTTTTTACCCTAATCCTAACTTGTTGTGTAAGATTTTTGCAAAAAAATTTCAAGGGTTTCTTGATGTATTTTTCTGTAGATCTACATGATTTCGGGGCTCTCCTAAAGGAGATCTTTCTTTAGATTATAAAAACAACAATTATAAAAAAGAGCCATAACTTGGTCAGTTTTTACCCGTTTTTTTTATTATAACCTTTTTTTTGGAATTGGAACAGCCATTCTAGATCCATCTACATGACCAAAATAGAAAACTGGGCATTTCTGGGCTTCCTTTCGGTAATAAAAATGACGGTTATAAAAAAGGACCATAACTTGGTCATTGTTTACCCATTTTTTTTATTATAACCTCTTTTTGGAATTGGAAACGCTATTCTGGATCTACCCATGAGACCAGAACATAAAACTGGATATATCTGGGCTTCCTTTCGGTAATAAAAAAATGACAGTTATACAAAAGGGCCGTAACTTGGTCATTTTTACCGATTTTTTATTATAACATGTTTTTGGAATTGGAATAGCCATTCTGGATCCACCAACGTGGCTAGAACAGAAAACTGGGCATTTATGGGCTTCCTTTCGGTAATAAAAACGACAGTTATAAAAAAGGGTCGTAACTTGGTCATTTCTTACCGGATTTTTTATTATAACAATCATTTTGGATCCACTTAAGTGGCCAAAACAGAAGACTGAGCTTTTCTGGGCACATTTTTTTCACAGGGTTGGAAGTGAAAGTTTCTCCTCTTTTCTTTACTATGTTTCTAACTGTGCTTTTGCAGATTCAGATCAGTAAAGTGTAATTGTTTTCAAGTTCTTCATTGTTTTTCTGTCATTTTTTAGTATTAGGGTTTTTTATTTTTTGACAAAATTTCACTCATTATGACTTCCGAAGTAGCTTATGTTCATGAATTAGTTAGTTCTAACTATCTTGCTTGGAAGAGAAAGATGGTTGATGTTCTCAAGAGTAAGAATCTTTGGAGGATAGTTAATGGTGAACACAAGACACCTATTGATGTTGATGATTTGGCTATATGGGAAGCTAAAAGTGATCAAGCAAGGGAGCTCATTGGTCAAACTATTGCAGATAGTCTTCAGGTAAGTATTGAGGCAGAAGACAACCCGGTTCAGGTATGGCAAATTCTTTCCTCTTTTATTTGATAAATCTAATGATGTTTTTGCATATTATCTTGAAAAGAAGATCTTTGACCTCGAACATGCTGACTTTGAAAGATTTGAGTTATATCTTGCTTAATTGAAAACTTTAAATGAGAAATTAAATAGTTGTGGTAAAGATTCAAGAAAACTGACACTACTCTTATTATTCTTATAAAACATAAAATGCCATCTTGTTTTGATATGTTCATCCAAACTAGGAATAGAGCTCTAGAATTGTCTCAAGGTACTATGAAGCAAACTTTTGACAATTTTTGTAAAAGATTGATTAATGAGCAAGAAAGGTTAATTGTTTCAGGACAACTCACACCTAATAAAGCTCTAACTGCACTTAATAAGCATCATAAGAAATAGTATACAGAAGAAAGTATATGATCCTTACTAATCCTTCTAATACTAATTCTGGACATGCTTCTCATGCTTCTAATGGAAATAGTATACAGAAGAAAGTATATGATCCTTGTAAACATTGTGGTAAAACTAACCATCATGAAAAGAATTGTTTTAAAGCAAAGCATTTAATGGCTAAAGCTAAAAAGAAAAATTCTCATGACTCTCAAGTAGCTTTATGTGCATCTGTTGTTTTGCCTAATAATTATTCTTCTAACGTGGAATGGATAATGGATTCTGATGCATCTAAACATATGACTGATGATGCTTCTTTATTTACTTCTTATGATTGTAGATGTTATCTTATTCCTACTTGTCTCTAACGTTCCTATATGGAAGCATTGACATTTTCAGGGCATTCATGTCTTGAATATTAACATCATACTAATAAGAAATGCACCTATGCTTCAGATTAGTTGCTTGATGACTAAATTTTCATATATTTAAGTGAAATATTTTGCTCACTATTTATATATTGTGGCTGACACTTAATGTGTAAAAGTAACTTCATTTTCCTTAATGAGCAAGTTAATCTTTTATTTGATCATATTATGTTGCCATTCCTTTATATGATGTTTGCTAACCTTTGGTGTATAATCATTTTCATTTTTGTATAAGCAATTTTGGTTTATGATCTTTATATGCTTTAATATTGAAATTTCTTGTGCAGATAAGTTCTCTGTTTAGGCTTTCACCTTATTCCAGAATTAATGAAGCACCATCTTCTACTGTTAAAGTCATGATGTTCATCTGTATGATATCATTTTCGATGTATAGACCATTGGGGTCTTGTTTCTTCGATGTTTCAGGTCTTCTACAGATATTTATATTGCACCTTGATTGGAAGCATATCTGCTATCCACATGTGTATTGGCCATCTGGGGTTTTTTTGTACATTGTTGTGGTGTTCTTAGCCACATGTTTTGTTGTATCGGCCATCAAAAGCTATTTGTACACTGGCGTGGATGTTATATCATAGTTCTTCAACTATCATGTATGGTTGTTATGATTCTTGTGGTGATCTGGGCATCTTACGATTGGATTACGTCACATGTTCTTGGCATTTTATTGTTTGTTCTTTCATCGTACATCCTAGTTCATGTGCACTTTCATGATTCAATAAGAAGCAGTTGTTCATCGTCAATTTCCATTAGCCGAAGTGTTCTTCTTTTTCAGCTTTGATCTTCCGGTAGTTGTCATCAAGGGGGAGCAGTAATGACTCCTTCCTTCCTTAGTGTTAGTGTGGGCCCTTCTCCCAGCCATTATTAAGGGGGAGTGTTGGAATATATTATATTCCTTGGAAGGTAATAATGTCTTTGTATTATGTCATAAGTTGTCTACAATATTATGTAAAAGATTAATGCATTTAACCCATAGTTATATGGTGGTGTATTTACTTGTGTAGAGTATTTGTCCATGGTATTGTATTAAGAGATGTTATTTTGGAGAATTATATTATTCCACATGCAATATGTGAGAGTAATTCCTCCTCGTCTCTTAGTATATAATAGGGTCAAGTGAGTCTCTACATAATCATGTATTCTTGATGTAGTAGTGGTACTATTGTGATACTATTGTACATCATCTATATTCTTTGGGGTATTTGTGCTTTGTTCTCTTGTAAGATTGGAGAAGAAATTCTGGAGATAATAGAAGACTACCTTCCTGTGGATGTAACCCATTAGGGTGAACCACGTATATCGATGTTCTCTTGTCCTTTTATTTTCATGTTCTTATCTTTTATGATATGCTGTTGGTTGCTTAGATAGGTTACCTAGTTTAGCTTGACTCTACTATTCTAACATGATCGTAATCCCAAATTTTCTCTCTTGGTTGTTGCTTGATTTCCTTAATTTCAATGATACATTGTGACTCTGGCTTCGGCTTTTGAAAATCCTCCAACATCACCTGTTTAGTCTCATCCAATGTCCTTGTACCTCCTGGCATATTAATCAACTTATATTTCATATACTAGGTGAGTGTGCAATCTCATAAAGTACTTTCCACATGCACTACTTTCTCTATTTCATCTGACACTTTATTTACTTCCCACATCACTTCACAAGTGAGTCAATTTTGATCTACATCATCATTTCTAATTCCTTGAAAAATTAGAAGCCTCAACAATAAATCTATCTGTGTTCATGTCATCTTCAATTTTCTTATCACTTTTCCACTTCTTTGTTTGTCTATTTTTCTTCTCCCTCTTCTAATCTCTATTGTAAAATAAATATATCGTCACTTGCTATTGAGTTCTCAGTTCTTGTTAAAAACAAGCGTTAGGAGGGTGGTTAAAGGAGGGAATCATACAACACACCTACACTATGCTCTTCACTCTTGGGTCCAAATAAATATTCAATCTCTAATTGAAAAAATAATTCTCTTAATCCTGAAAAATCCTCATCCTCGATTACTTCATTAGGTAAACTTTACACTATCTCATTGTGTTAATGAGACTCTTCATCACTTTCTTTCAACTCTTCCAAATCATAGCTTCTCCATTATATTGGTTTACCATTAATCCCTTGTTCTTCCACATCATCCTTTGATTGACCTCTTCTGTGCCATACCTCTTTTCTAGTTCTTCTTCTTCTTCCTCCCCACCTTCTGCATTTCTTTCCCTTAGCATTGCACCCTCTATATCTTACTCTTATAAGGAGTTCATTTTCCTTTCACCTCTTCACTGCCTTTTAAAATGTGTTTTCTATCCTTTACAGTTACATCAAAACTAACTTTCCATGCAACTTCCCTCAACGCATGTATTATTTCATGCCGTTCATATCTCGTTCGCCTTTGCTCATCCCTTATCTCTCTTTTCAATTCTATATCTCAACCTTCTTCCCATCTTCTTTCCCTGGCGCCACATGAAGGGATCTACTCCTCCATTCTATACGGTTGCATGCGCATAATCCATTTTTCTACAAACAACATTTTTATCCAAATGGGAATATGTCATGATAGCCTCTTTCAAGGGTTTGTTTCTAATGTATCCCTTGTGTTGTCAAAGGCTTCATGGTATTCTATATAAACCCAATAATGTATCCTTCTTCGACCTCGTAAGACCATAAATCTATCACCCTAGTCCACTTATTATCAAGATTCTTTAGTTCTTCTACATTTTTTTGATCCAAACCACAATAAGTTCTACTTGTCTTTTCAACAAATCAAACAACAAACAAGGAAATGAAAAAAAAACATATTCATCTACATAAATGTACCTCTATAGTTAGCATTGCAGATCAATATTTGAATTTCGAGTTTCCCTTTGTGCAAACTCTTCCTCTTTATGCATCAACCAGTCTTCTAGTTCCTCTTTGGTCAGCTTCCATCTCAGCCTATTTAATCCTAACCTATTCAGGTCTCAACAACAAAAACAATTGTTGGATCATATTTAGACCCGAGTTTCTAAACTAACTTTCCAACTATAATCCTATTAGCATCGACATTTTCAACTTCCCAAAAGGATACAGTCTCATCTAAGAGGCTCATAGGAATTATAAAGGTTGAATAGTAAAATGAATTACGTAAGTTCATCATTATCATTTAACACCTAATTTATACAACATAAACCAGTAAATCACTCATGCACAGTATTCGTTGAGACACAAACCAAAAAAAAAATTAACATCAACTCGAGACAAACCCATTTCTTCCCTTTTTATACAAAGTTGAGACAGTTGTCTATTTCCGACTACCTTTTAACTATTCTAGTTGATTACAAAACATATTATTAACTAAATAGTACATTGTGTTGCAGCTGCAACTTTTTTCCCTAAATTCAAAAAAATTTGGGACCCTCCTTTAACTCATTTTGGCTCAGCTTTTGAGTTTGCTAGATGTTCTGCGGAAAGACTATTTTTATGCCAGCGATGTTTCACTATTTGTTTTAGTTTTACCTTGCCATCGGAAGTGTTTTGGATGTTTAAGTCGGAAGTCTAGTCAACTACGCGCCCGCCGTTGCGGAGAAGTAACAAGAAACCAAATCCATTTCAAGATTTGTTTTCTCCAATGCATTTAGTTATTTATTTGTCTCAATCGGTGGTTTGTTGGAATACCATCGGAACGTATTGTCTCTACGGTTTCCGCAGTTGTGGATGGTGCATTACGAAGTTCCCCGATGATTGCATTAACTTTTTCGACCCCACCGTTTTGTTTCACTGATCCTTGAGATTTCAGCGTCCGCCGTTGCAGCCTTTAAAAGTGTTGTCTTTCCAGTGTAGTTTGATTTTATTTTCCATGGGACCAATGTTTCTTTGTCAAAGTCATGTTGGGTTTTTCTCTGATTTTTGTCGGTCTACAGAACTTGGTTTCTTTTGTTTTTTCGCCATTGTGGCTCTCCAACCTTCTATTGTTTCGATGCTTTAATCTTGCGAGCTCCGATGCGAGTATCGTTTCCTTTCTCTACCGATGCCTTGGTAGTTCTCCTACCTGTTTCATCGTCCGACGTTACGGAGGCAATGTTGATTTGGTTGCCGATCCCTCACTTTTTACCGCTCGATGACCTTTTTTTCGCCGAGTATAGTTAACTGGGGGTATATATATAGTGGGTCGAGTGGTTTATTATTTTATTGTTATTTTTGTACTTTCTCTGCGCTGTCATTTTCGCTCAAGCAAACTAGGATTCTCGTTGTCGGTACCCTGGATCCCAGGTGGTTCCGCCATGGAAGCTCAACGGTTTTCTTCCCACCAGTCGTGCAGCAGTGCCAGGTAGGCCCTTGTGTTCGTTTTCCCTTTTCGTTCAATTGGACGAGCTATTTTCTTGTCTCCGCGGTTAGGTTTACTTAGGTTCCTGTCTTGACATGTATATATTCTGAAGTGAATGGTGTGACTGTTAGTGGGGGGGGGGGTCTTTGTGGTTAACTTGATGTTTTCTTCCATGGTCGTTATGGTCTTACAACCTGCACTTGATTGTTGGGGAAACCGATGCAGATGGTCGTTACGCTGTCTGCACCGGTTTGCCCCATTTTGTGTCCGGCCATCAGGGGAAGGCTTTTATGGTTTTCCTAGGGAATACCGGGTTTCTTTCCTCTGGTCCGGTCGCCCTCATTTTGCGAACCAAGACCTTAGTGTTATTTTCATTTCACTGCTTAGGGCAACCCTGTTCACGGTCGAATGCGAACCCCGAACCGATCTGGGGTAGTATCGCATTACCGAGTCTAAGATGGACCGTGAGATGAGCATATACAGTTTACTAGGGCGCTATCATCGGTAGCGTCCCCCTTGAGATTTTTAGATTAAGTGCCTCAAGTGTTCCGCGTAACATGTAGGTCATGGCACCAAGAGAGGGCCCGAGACTGTTTTCATTTGTGACAAAGGCCTTGTTTTTCCACATCCGAACTTTGTTGGACTATGCTGGTTTTAGTTTTTCGGGCAGGAGCATTTGTTTGAACATGTTTTGCTTATTTCTATTAACTGCAGTCATGTTTAACATAGACAAGGTAAAACCTTTATATTGTTATCCCTATCTTTAATTGTTGTCCAGAATGACCTAACAGAACCTAAATTACAATTTTATACATGACAGGGAAATTCCTTGGAACTTAAGATGTCTAAGCATCAAAAGAAGAAGGCCCCCGTGGTCGAAGAGGAACCCGACGTCAAAGTCATCACCAGAGTCGAATAGATTTATGAAGACACCAAATGCATAATTGGTGTAGAGCCCAAATATTAGTGGGGAGAAATCTATAGATTGATTACGCGCCGAGTAGGTTTTGAGGAAGAAAACATCTATGTCAACATAGAGAGGTCTTCATTAATGAAAATTGCTACGAGACCCGAACTTTTTCCATGCTCTGAGGTGATTGGGTGGATTCTGCCCAGGTCAGATGTGACCACCATGATTCTAGAAAATATTGATAAATAGGGTTATGCTACTTATAGCCCTGGATATGTGGCCTTCGCTTACCACTTGCCAAAAGTGCAAATATACCTGACTAACGACTGGCTGAAAAGTATCAGGATAGACCTCGTCGAGACACTCAAGAGGATGCTCATCTTAGGAAAAAACTTTAGAACCAGGCCAACTGGAGAATATGACACTGCGAACATAAGAGCCCCTTACAGGTTCATTGCCTTGATGCTCAATAGGATTTTTGGGAGAGCCCACAGAAAAAGATTCAAATTGGAGTGGGTACCGATAATTTTCTATGTTGCAACACAGGGGACCATTTTCAACTGGGCCAACATTGTGTCCAATAGCCTCTCGGCCTACTTGGCGTCAGCATTAGGAGGGGTGTCCCAAAAGAGATCAGATTTCTACATGAGCTCCATACTAATTGATTGCATACTATGCAATCAACCCTTCCCCAACCTGAGATGCATCTGGGACTAGGAAAGATCACCAATTTACTCAGCATACAGGCTGCTATGGGCCCACAAATACCACAGTCACTACAGGGAGGTGTGTGAGCATTTCATTATGCCATTGTATACCCTGATTTTCTTAAAAGAATGCGACTGCATGTCGGAGGAGGCATTACAGGTGATTGAAGAGTATGTTGATTATTACTTGACTGAGGATGGGCTATATTTCAGAATGTTTGGAGGCTCTAGAGCACCCTCACTACTGCCTAAGTATGCCACCAACTATGTAATTCACAAAGAGGCAGTTAGACAAGTCTTTCTAGATGGCATAGGAAGTTTTTTATTTGAACATAAGAAGGCAGCATACCCTCCTTTGCCTTTCAGATTGGGGAGTTACAAATTTACTAGGGTAAAGAAGGCCGATGAATTCGTGGAGGAGTTGGAGAATTTCCATTTTGGGGAAATGCCTTTCCACAGGAATGACTCCCGTAACAAGGTTGCAAAGCACTGCAAAGAGGCTAATGTCCATTTTGAATACACTAGCCACTAGGATAGAGAGGAGTCCATTTTCCGCAGTGCACTAAACATGACGGCCTTAAGGAAAAGGTTTAAAAAGAAAATCACCACCAAAGGTGGAAAGGGACAGGACGAGTAGGCAAAGGCCAAGGAGGAGGAAACCAGGAAAAGAAATGAAGAAGCTCAGAGGTTAGCCCAAGAAGCCAAAGGATGGCTAAAAGGAGAGGAGGAGGAGAAAAGAAGAGCTGCACAAGAGGCAGCCAGAAAGGCAGAAGAAGCTGCCAAAAGCGAAGAAGAAGAAAGAAAAAGGAAGTTAGATGAGGAGCTAAAAAAGCAGGAGGCAGAGAAGATAAAGTTGACACAAGCAATGACAGAGCAATCAGCTTCTAACGCATCAGACAGTCAGTCTCAGGACTTGGAAAACCTCGACATTCAAGATCCTGAAGTACCTGCTGCCAGCACACCAGGACAGTCTATGGTCCTCGCCCTTAGGCTAATCCCCTTTGAACAGAAGAAAGGAGAAGAGGTACCAGATTTTAATACTATCTTTTATGATAAAGAAAAGAAGAGGATAGTAAAGAGGACCGAGAGGAAGGTTTAAACCAGGGGGCTATCTAGTAAGATGATAAATGATACAACCATTGTATACGGGACAGACAGAGACCCCAGGTTCACTATCAGAGCGGGGGATGCATTGATCCATGTTTCAGAGGACAATGTAGATAAAATAATGACGGATCTGGAGCAGTCAAAGAAGTCTTCTTCTCAACTCAAAGATACCCTGAGAAAGGAAAGAGAAGAAAACAATAGGTTAAAGAGAAAGTTTGAATATATACAAAAGGAAATCAAGTCTTCAAAAGCTAAACTTCAGGTCCTCCAGATAGAGAAAATATCTATGGAGATCACCCAAGGGTGTCTGGAGAAAGTACAGCAGGAATATCAAGAGTTGAAGGCAAAGAAGGAGCAACTGCTAGGTAGGAGAAAGGATTTGGAGTTGCAGAAGACTACCTTGGAGGAAGGTGAGAGGCAATATCAAGTGCAGAAGGCAGAACTTAGAGAGCAGATTAGCTCATTGACAACAGCCTTAGAGGAGACGAAGGAACAATAGGTTAGTCTCCAACCTTTCAAGGAACACGTTCTGGCACAGAGAGCCAAGATGCTTCAGTTGCAGGTAGCCATAGAGGAGGAACAATGTAGGGTTTTGCAGGTAGACAGACGGTTGGAGGAGATTTTGGAAACCTCCTCATATTTTGTTGACAGATCTCAGGACATCCTAGAAGTCCTGACAGGAAGGATGGCAAGGTTAGAAGCTAATGAAAAAGCTCCTGCAGAGTTACCCTCAAAAGATCAACAAGCCCTTAGGCAGGACTACGACTTGTTGGAATTTTCCATCAACATAGCTGAGGAGTTCAAGAAGGCTATTAGGAAGACAAGAGGGGCATGTACAGAATTTTTTAGAAGACTTCAAATTACTTATAATCGATGCCAGGTAGAGGCTGAACAAAGAATGGATGCTTTTTTGGACCACAACCTGTTTGTGTAAATTTTGCAAAGAAGGTACCAAGAAGATGAAAGAAGAATATAGCACATTAAAGCTTTATATGAACAGACCCTAAGGAATGAGGTTGATCATTCCGCGGTTAGTGTGCAGCTGTTAGAAGATCAACTTTGCCTGAGTTCAGCCAGAATAGAAGCCATCAGGAACCAAGCTGCAAAATTCGAAATAAATATTCGATTCTTGGAACCTTCTGAATTTGAAAGTATTGCTTCAGAGGCCTTAGCATGGAAGAAATTTTTGAATAATCAAGCGGGGTCTTCCTCATGAACACTTGTTCACTTTTATAATATTTTGTAAATTTTACAAACACTTAGTGAAAGTAAATTTTGAGAGACGAAGAGTTGAGGAAGCCCAAGAGTCATTTGTGGGCAGCCCAACAGTCGTGGTCCTTTGTATAAATATAGAGGATTTAGATGAGGAAAGGGACTTTTTTCCCTGTGAGATTAGTGAAGATATATTGTAAGAAGAACTATTTCCTTTTGCAATAAAGAATTACAGTTTGCCTGTCGAAGAAAGTTTGGTGGAATGTTCAAATGTTATGCTATTGATTTGTTGAAGAGGAACTATTTCGTTTTTAGCTCTTGTCCACTAACTGTGAGATTGTTCTGACTCTTAGGACCTATGTTCTTGTTTGAATGATTTCTGGTTTATTTTATGAAAATTACCACCATGAGTAATGAATGTTGTTCTTAAGCAATTGGCTATCTGGTTGTTTAAATATCTTTAATCATTCATGTGTTTTTGGAAGAAGTATTAGCTATCTGTAATTTCTCTTTATAATGCATGCACAAGATACATTACTCATTAATAAGTTACAATCTTTCTCCCTAGGGATAGGTAGGTAATTAGATTTATTTTCTTGCTGTGTGTGTTATTTAGATGCTTGATAGTTTAAGACGAGAGGTAAGAACCTGTGCATCACATTGTGAATACTCCTTGCATTCTTTATCAATCTCCATGTTAAATAGGCACTTGCATATCATAATTTAAATAAAGAAAAATACAAAAAATATATACAGTGGACCGGGCCGCAATCGGTAAAACATTTTCTTTTTGTTACTTGAACTACGGTAGCCGGACCACAAACCGAACGGATTCCCTATACCAAACAATCATGAGCTAGTTGGGAACGTTGACTGGGGAGAATCCCTTGCTGTTGTTCCCTGCGATTTTCCAGGCCTCAACACATTGTCACACAATTCTATTATAAAATGTATGCCGTTACAATGCCAACATGAGTTGTATATTGCCTCTATATGTCTATGATGCGAGTGGGCATTTAAACATTGTTCTAACCCTAATTCTCTTGTCAATTGATATCTCCATGTGTTGGATTGTACCATCCCTCTCATTTGAAAACCCTAATCCATTTGTATGTTTCCCATCACTTTGTCTCTAAGTTATTTCAATGACTACACCAAAACCTCTTAATATCATTATGACTTATCATTGCAGAATACCTAGCCTCTAGCTTTTGTAGATTCGTTAATGTTCTTGAAATATAGCCTCTAGCCTCTAGGATTGGTTAATGTTCCTGAAATCTAGCCTCTAGGCTCTGTAGATTGGTGGTTTTGAAATGTGAAGATATATAAGATAACTATGCAAAGCATTCATTAAACTTAAGAATCAATATTTATTATACTTGCAAACAATGATTTTTATAAGTTTTCAAGCATTTTTGGTACTTGCAAAAATTTTAGACTTGAATTGTAACTGGATGTAATTTTTGTAAAAGCCTACACCACCTTTCATTTTTTGAGTTGGAATCGTAATGTCACGCTTGAAGGTTTTAACACATTGGATGCTCTTCAAAATTTAGGTTTTCTCAAATTGTATAGGATTCCAACATGAGAGACCAAAAGAAATTGCCCCAACCACTCGTGGGTTATTCGGAGCTTAACTAAAATGCATTTGTCATGGATGATGAGATCCTATAGCTTATGGTTGATGATCTATACTTCATCATAGGATTATCTCCGCGAGGAGTGTTGTTTAACCTAAAAGGTGGTAGAAAATGTGGAGTGTTGCTCACAGTACATGAATATGTGCTCGCGTATTTTTCTGTAGGGACCAAAAATATAGGCACCCAAATTCTAATTGCTAACATATAAAGTTTTCCTTTGAAGTTCATCTTAGTAAGTATTGCATGGGTGGTGGGATCATCTTCTTTACATTATGAATCCCAAGCACATATGTTCTATTATGTGGAGTGCTTGCGACCCACCATATTTGATTGGTGAACCAATATTTTAGTGACCATGAAGACCCAATTGTCAGTGCAAAATAGGTAAATAGAAGAATTTTGATTATTGAAGCATATTGATTTGTATTTTGCTTCAGAGGATTCCAATGATTCACCCACGTATCAGCCTCGAACCTCTTGTGCCTCGACAACTTTATATGATATTATGACTAAACATGATGTACCACTTAGGAGGAGGCATGTGACAAACACCTTTGGTGATGAGTTCTTTGGCTAGTGGCCCTATCAACTAACAATGATTGAAGAGTTTCCTTATGCTAGGATGGAGTACAGTTGTGATCCCAATCTTCCACTACCTCCAAACGAGTGATGGGGATTTAAGGGTAAGACACTTTCTACTTTTCTTTTATATCATTTTTTTCGATTTTTGTTGTATATTATTTGAAACAAAAGGTTAAAAATATTTTTGGCATGCATAAATATAACAAATTTTTTTTTATGTTCTAAATGTAGGACCAATACAATTAGCGGGTCACTTTCGGATCATGCACATGAACCAACCCATTGGAGAGGTAAATCAAGTACTTTAGTTCGTTTTAAATAACCTTCATAGGTAGACCCTTGAAGTTTCAATGTCGAATATCAAGGAGCTCCTAGAAGGGATGCAGAAGAAGGTGGTAGGAGCACTGGGTACATGGATTTACCTCTTTTATTGGGTGGCCAAGACTATAGTTTGTTACAATGTTGTTCAATCATGGTCTTGACATATTGTAGTCATATCATTTTTTGTACTATGTATCCCTTATATATCAAAAATATAGGGTTCAAGAGCCTGATTTTGTTTGATATTCTACACATTTTATACTTTTGTTTTATAAGTAAGAAGAACATTATATTGGATTGAACAGAGATTACAGATCTTCCTATACATGAACACCACATAAATATGGTGATTCTTGGTCCCAAAAATTCCTCCCATAACTTCTCCTGATCATTCCCCCTGAAAACCAAAAAACCCACTCATCTAACATTCTAGATTACATACAAACCCTACAAACAGGCATAATAGAAAAACCAAAATTGCTACATCGCCATAACATGAACAAAAAACAAAAACTTCAGAAATGAACCTCCAATTGAAAAGCAAAAAGGAAAAGGACACCTCCACCCGAAACTTAGAAGCCATGAGGGATCAACATATTCCACAAGAAAACCCAAACTGGATATGCCATTACACCGCTCAACTATCCCATCGTAAGCACCAGAACACATCTCCCCAACACAAAAAAGATAGTTTCCAACTTCATACTCAACTTATTGGTCTCTGTGTGGTGCTGCTCAGGGAACTGTACATGAACTCTGTCACCTTCCTCCTTCTGCAACCACTCCCACATCGCATGACCCATCAGTTTCTTCATAAACCAGAAGAGTGCAACCCTCCACTCATACAGACCTATATGCACAACATCGTTGCATGGGTCCATGACCCATTCCTCCACCGCTTTGGTCTCTTCTCTCAAGTTTCCATCGTCAAGCTTCTCCCAAACCTCATCCTAAATCTCCTCCATATTTCCTTGAGTATCCAACAGAAGGCCCAACTTGAAGTACTTGGACTCCCAAGCCACTCGTTTATGTCCCCAAGTTATATTTCCTCTGACTCCTAATGGACTACCCCTGGGATCCCTCCGCTCCTTTCCTCCACTACTCCCTATCATCTTCTTTCCCATCTCCATCCTTTGTCACCTATACTGAATCCTTCCCTTTATTTCCCACCACCCAAGTTGCATGCATAGAAAGGAGTTTCCACAACGATGCATGTGGCCACCTTTGTGATGGTTCTATAGAAACTTTCCATTTTCATCCATGATTATGGAAGTACCACTGCTAATCTCAACCACCCATGTCGTTGTCCTTATCAAAAAATTCTCCCACAGTTTCACGAATCTGTCATCCTCTAAACTAATTTCTTTCCCTACGCCAACAAGACCACCCGAATAACTCCTAGTTAATTCTCATTCATTACTTTTAGAGGAGTATGTCCTTTCCTCCGGACACCCCACCTATCACTGTGGCCCTTTCCTAGACTATGTGGCCCCCAAATGGGCATATTATTACTCGCTTGGGTTAGATACATCTTGACAAAACAAATCATTTGATGCATGGGCTTTGCACCTCGTCCTAAGAGTCTCGTCATCCATATCCTCCCACAAGTCGCAATCTATCATCCTCCCTAGTCGTGTACCTTCATTAGCCAATGTGTCTGAAACTCTATTTCCCTCTATTATAACGTGGTTAAATGTGATGGCTCTAATGTTCTGAAGCAATGTAGTTAAGCACTCCAGCCTGTACTCCAAGTGCCATTTCAACGATACCCTCGAATGGGGGTATCATTTTAGATGTGCCCTGCCATAGTTATCAGTAATTTTAAGTCGCCCTCTATAATTAGAGGGAACTAATTCCTTCTATGAGCCACGATTAATCCATAGATCATCCCCTCCATTTCTGCAGCATTATTTGTTTCATGGCCAATTCCTCCCCACAAGAAGGATTTCAACCTCCACTCATGGTCTCTTATCATCCCCCCAAAACCCACACCCCAGGGTTTCCCTTGAAAGCACCATTGAAATTCATCTTGAAGATGCCAAGCAGGGGAACCACACAATGATTAGGACTAGGAGCCACCAGATGGTGAGTTTTGGTCAATCCAAAGCATGTCAATAGAACCAAAAGCCTCCAGGACCAAATAATGAGAGCTTCATCCCCCTGCGCTTTCCAGTATTTCTCATCCCAAGAACATAAGTGAATGGTTTCTAGAACCTCCACTTGGAAAGTTAGCCATACCCTATCGATGCAGGTGGAGTTCCCTTTGAACATATGTATATTTATTTCTTTCCAGGTCTCCCATACCACAAAGACTGGGAATATTTTCCCTATTCTATTCACTATGGTGTTTTGGAATGGTTCCTTCGTCTAGTTATGTAGTGTGAGATATGGTATTCCTAAATTTCTATCGAAGAAATGGACAGCAGTGGCCCCTTTATCCCATAATTGGCCTGAGAAGGAACATGAGTCCAAAATATGGTCAAAGGTCTCCTCGACAATCAGGCATAGGAAACATTGGTAAGGACCGTGAAACCCTATTTTCATAAGATTCTCCCCTATAAGAATTCTTCGCTTGAGGATGAGCCACAAAAAATTTAAAACTAGTGGAGATAACTTTGCTTCCTAGAGACTCTTCTAAAACATCTCAAATGATTCCTGGTTAAACTCTTCCTTAATTTTATAGGCCTCTTTAATTGAAAAGGAACCCTTTGGTTTCATACCGTATCTCAATCTATCCTCACCAGCATTGGTTCGAATGCGTCTATCATGGAGGGAATACAACACGACCTCCACTTCCTCGTGTGGCACTAACTACTCCCACGATTCCCTTTGATCCCACTACATGAATTCGAGATTCTTCTCCCTTCTCTCCCGAAATTCCTTACCATCACTTTCTATTGATCTTCACATTCCTGACGTGGACGTGGAACATCGAGGGAGGCAGTACGTCTAGGGATTTGTTTCCATACATCTTCCCATAAGAGTGTAAACTTCCCATCCCTTAATTCCTAGAAGTTGTTTTCTTGCACCAGATCCCTACCTTTCATGGTTGATTTCCATATGTGGGAACCCCCCTTATCCTCAACAAATTGTATGAGGTCCCTCCTTTCCCAACCTAAGGAACATTTGAAAATCCACAACTTATCCCAAGGTTCAACAACATGAGACACCTAATGCCACCATATCTTCACCCTACAAACCTCATTCATTTTCTTAGGATCACGCAATCCTAACCCCCCATAAAATTTTATCTTGTAAACATTCTCCCATTTTACCAAAGCCCATTTCCTTTAGTCTCCTCCCCCACTCCATAGAAATTTACTCTGGATGTTTTGGGTTTCCTTTAAAACTGCCTTAGGAGTCACCATGCTAGAGAATAAATATACAAGCATGGAATGGAGAATGGACTTTACCAGAACTAGTCGGCTCACCAAATTCTGGGGGCAATAGGTCCAATTCACAATCGTCTCCTCATTTTGTCCAAGAGATTTTCCCATGAGCCTTTATGCACTATTGAATCCACCAACGTTGCACCTAAGTATTTGGATGGAAGGGAGCTCTCTTGGAATCCTAGAATTCTGCATATATTGAGCTTTGTTATCCAGGGAGTGTTGAATAAAAATACCTAGTACTTATGTTCATTAATATCCAATCCTAGTGCTTCATCGAACTCCTAAAGGCACCTCTGAATGGATCATACTTCCTGGACCTATGGGTGACCCTTCGACATAGTTTCATCCATGAAATATTGGTGAGTCTAATTTCCAGTCCTAGGGTGCACCTTTAACCCATGAGTTACCTGGTCTTCTTGCAAAGCTTTAAGGGATCTCCCCAACCCCTCTTCCATAAGGACAAAGAGGAAGGGAGATAGCGGACCCCGTATTTGATCCCTCTTGAGGGTCTGATCAGGTCTAATGGGGCTCCATTTACCAGAATAGAGAAGAATGCAAATGATATGAGTTTCATTATCCATCGAATCCAATCCTCTTGAAACCCAAATATTCTTAGAACCTTGTGAATGTATTGCAAGTCAAGCTTATCATAGGCTTTGACAATATCAAGTTTTAGCATCATCCCATGAAACCTTATTGTTTTGAAGGAGGGAATAACCTCATGCACAAGAAAATCTGGCGACCCTCCACAAAGCCTACTTGTTATGGGGATATTCGTTACAATCTTATAAATTACATTACATAATGTAATAGGTCTGAACAGTCCAATAGTATCTGCACACTTACTCTTAGGAATTACAGTGAGAAATGTGGAATTGAAAGTTGGGAAGATGTGTCGCAGGCTCCTGGACTCCTCCACAACTTTCCTCACTTCCTCCTTACCATATCCCATAAATGAAGGAAAAAATTCATAGTGAAACCATCAAGTCACGAGACTTTTCCATCAACCATTTTTCCAACAGCCTCTTCAACTTCCAGCATTAGGATTGGATTCATTAATAGCTCATTTTGAGCATAAGCAGGGTAGGAATATGTTGGGTGATGCACTTGATTTCCTCTATTCTATCTGGGTTGGTCTCCTTTCTGAAATAATTGTATAAGATCTCCTTCAATATCTTCTCTATTTTCCACCCATTCTCCATCTTTCTTCCTAAGACGAAGGATCCAATTCTATGTGTGGTTTTGAATTTCCATAATGGAAAATTTTGGTATTCCTCCCCCCCTCCTTGAGCCAATTCACCCTTGATTTATGTTTCCATAAGATTCATTTCTAGCATTCTCTTTCTAAAAGTTGAGATAAATCATTTGTGTCCTCCTCTCGAAGAACAGGGGAATAACCCTCTCTCATCCCCTGCCTTTAAATTCCTTTGGGCCTTCCTTTCAAGTAAGTCTTGTCCTCAAATATATTACCAAATATATCTTAAATCCCTCCTCAAATTCCTCCTGGGCCTTCCATTTAGATAAGGTAAGTCCTGTCCTCAAAAATATTACCAAATTCCTACTTGTTCCATTTTCTTATTTTTCCTATAAGATATTTGAGCTTTTGTTGAAACTGATACATGCTCCACCCTTCTTCTTCCCCTAACTCTTCCCACCACTAGTGCACCTTATTTCTAAAGTCAGGATGGTTGAGCCAAAACAACTCAAACCAGAAAGGATTCTTGAATTGAGATCCCAACCCACTCCACCATAATAAAATTGTTCAATGATACGAACCCACCAAGGACAAGAACATAGTTGAGATGTTTCTACCAAGATCAAGAACCGATTCCATGATCAGAAATTGATCTAGTTCAGAAGCAATGTGCTTATATCCTCCTCTCCTATTATTCCAAGTGAAAATGTCCTCACCAAAAATAATATATACCAACCCCATATCCTCTATGGCTTATCTTAAGCGTATACTCCCCCCCTCCAATCTTCTCCTACCTGTGTTTTTCTCTTCTAGTGAGTTGATCATATTAAAATCCCCCCCATCACCCAAAACATTCCATTGACTCAGTGATGGATCCTTCATAAAGACTCAATGAAACCCCCCTTCTGTTGGGGTGCATGAGGTCTGTAGACATTAGTCAGAACCCCCTCAATGGTGGTTCCTAGTACCTAGAACTCTGTTGATATGGATCTGTGTAACGCTATAAACCCAATTAAAGAGATCTTTAATGGATCCCACAATATCCAAATCTATTCCTATTACTTGAAATCCCCACCATGATTTTATTCCTACCCCTAGTAGGTGTTCTTCAGTGCATTTTGTTTCCTGTAATAACTTCATAATTGATTTTTCCTTCTAAATATTTTTCTTCAAAATCCAGGTTTTTTAGGGTTATTCAACCCTCTCACATTCCACATTATAATCTTCATTGAAAAACACTTGAAATTTTTATAGACCTAACACAACCCTAATAGTAGGGTATTGACAGGATTCGATTAATATGATCCCTGCTTTTGCAGTGTAGAGCCGGTTCAATTTCCTTCCCAATTTCTTGCCCGTCTCTACATATTTCCTTTTATTATCCTTTGGGGAGCCATCTGAGGTCCCTAAAGTTTTTATTTCCCTAGCATTTATGATTTCTTCATGTAGCAAGGAAAATTTCTCCTGTGGGACAAATACCTTACCTTTGTTTGCACAAGTCTTCTCGATGCCCTCCCGGTCAAGCTCGCCTATTTCCATATCCTCCCCTTCCTCTTCCGTATCCATCTCCTTCTGGGTCACAAAAAAAAATAACTTTATTTTCCCCCTGCTATATTTCTTGGATCTTCTTCCTCCTGGCTAGGGTTTCCTTCCTACTCCACTCGTGATTCCAGTGTTTCCCCGTTCTTCTCTTGCTCCCATAGAACAACAAATTCATTGGTTACCATGGGTCATTTGTTTATATCATTACCCTCCTATCTTCTCCATCCTATTTTATTTCTCTACACCCTTGAAAAACCTTGGTTATCTACATCTTTGTTCTGCTTAGATTGACCGGGACAGAATTCTAGGAGCAATATCTGAAAAGGTGCCAATAGTCGTGACAACACCTACACCGAAAAGGGATCTGGTCATAATCCAACAACTTCCTCCACTCCTCAATCTCCCATATAAGGTGTATGGATTTGGGAAGGGATTTTGATAAGTTCGTATAAACATATATTCTAACATATACAGTATACCTTTTGCCTTAAGATCCCTATGGTATTTCCTATGTCTTCCAAAATTTCCACATCCCAATACTCCCCCGATAAGGAATACAATCGTATCCACACTGGTACAATCGTCATGTATTCTTTTTCTGGGCTTAATCTCTCCTTCTAGGGTCTAAGAAATACCAGTAGAGTAAAAAAAGTAGGGTCCCCCATCCATCACCCATTTTATGTCCTCCAAATTGATGAAGAATTTAGTAAAAAACAAACCCATATGCAAATCATAATGTCCCCTTGGTTTCCATGTGGAGTTTATCCTCCAAAATAGGAATTTCTCTGAGGGTAGAATTCCCACACATTTTCCTATCAGTGCATGGTCTTTCATGTATTGGTTCAGGTCTCTTTGGCTCTTGGGTATGATATGCATTGTCGGAACCAGATCCTTCCTAGGAAATAAATGCCCAGGCCGATGCCAATGCTAATCTACCCTATTTTTGTTCAATCCATCTCCTCCCATTTCATTCAACTGGATCTGAATGTTATTGATTTGCACCATGTGGATGGATCCCCACCCCCCGCACTCTCCTCCATGGATCATCATCAGCCTTTGTCCTTCAATTTTCCTCATAGTCCTCAATCCACTCCCCAGAGAAAGCAATGTAATGTCCCCATTTTGGATGATAACACCATAGAATAAAGGATATGCACCTATACGCAGTTGAGAACCATTTCTAACTTTCCATGCTAATCCATTTTTTATGACAAGCAGTGCTTTACATATGGCTTTCCATATGATTGTGCCTGGATGAGGATTTATATTTGAGGATTTTTTTTATCCAGCACAAAGTTTGGGGCTATATATTTTTTACATATTACTTCATTCCAAAGGCTCTACGAAGAAATTAGTCTCCATCCTATTTTTTTGGCCAAGGATTTTGCAAAAACCTAGAATTTTTTGAGACCCCATCCGCCCAGAATTTTAGTTTTAGCAATATGGTTCCATTTAACCCAAGGAAGAACAAATTTTCATTTTTTCTCGACCAAAGGAATATGGAGCAGATCTTTCAAGTTTTTTCCAAAATGCCTTTTGGGATCGAGGCTAGAGACATCCAATATACTGGAATGGCTTCTAACACTGATTTGATCAGAACCAATCTACCAGCTCTAGACAACCAACGATTACTCCATGTATTGATTCTTTTTTCCAGTTTTCCCAACAACCAGTTCCAATCCTCCTTGTAGATATTTGTTTTTTGTATGAATCCCAAGTATTTTAAATCGTCATCAAGGGAGCTAATGCTGAAAGGGAAAATATATGTGTAGCTCTGGAGATCTGTACCCTCAATATTGATATGGGTGAGGGTGGATTTTTGTTCATTTTGCCTCATACCCGTGGCTTTGTTGAAAAGGGTCAGCATTCCTGAAATCTTTTCAGCATCCCTACTCAAACCATTATAGAAAATAAGGATATCGTCCACAAATAGGACATGAGTGATGTTTAGATTATTTGCAATTATGATCCCAATGAAAGAGCCTATTCTATTTGCATCAATTATTTCTCTACTGAGACCTCTTGCCACCAACATGAAGAGAAAAGTAGAGAGAGGGAATCCTTTTCGCAGGCCTCTTTCCGAGGTGAAGTAAGGGGAGTTCGATCCATTAAAAGAAATGCAAAATATGTTGTAGATATACATCAGAAGACCCATTTTATAAAGTTGTAGCTAAAACCCAAATGAGTCATAAGGAGTCTTAGATAGAGCCAGCTTCCTCTGTCAAAAACTTTTGAAAGGTTGATTTTTAATATGACTCCCTTTAACTTCTTGGTTTTTATGCTATGAATCCCTTCTTGAGAAACCCCTATAGCTTCATGGATCTGTTTGTTTTCTAAGAAACCAAATTGTTCATGAGAATTGATTTTTGAAAGCACCTTTTTAGTCTTCGGGCTATAATTTTTGCAACAACTTTGAAAGTGATGTTGCACAAGGAGATAGGCATGAATTCTTCCGAAGGGTCATGTTGTTCCATTTTGGGGATGAGAACAATGAAAGTGGTGTTGAGTGGTGGATGCATATGACCATTTACTCGAGTTTCTACCACTAATTGTAGAAGGTCGGATATGATTGTGTCATACAAAGCCAGGAAGAATTTAATAGTCCAACCATTTGGTCCTAGAATTTTATCTTTCTAGAACTATACAAAGTTTCCTTTAATGCATCCTGTGATATCTCTTCCATTAGCTCTGTGTTATCCTCTTCTAAGATTTGTCTTGGAGAAAATTAAGAAATATGTATCACTTCCGCAATAGTCAGTTGACTCTCTGCTTTGAAAAGGGATTCAAAATGTGTTTTACTTATCCAAGCGAGGTCTTCAAAGGAAGAGAACACCTCTTTATTGGAGTTCTTTAACTCCCATATGGTATTCTGCATCTTTCTTCCTTTGGAAAATTCATGTATCTTTGAAGCTTTTATCAATTGGCTCAATTTGGAGGATTGGTTAATGTTCTTGAAATCCCGAGCCTCTGTAGATTGTTGGTTTTGAAATGTGAAGATATATAAGCTAACTCTGCAAAGCATTCTTTAAACTTCAGAATTGATATTTATTGTACTTTCAAACAATGATTTTTATAAGTTTTCGAGCATTTTTGGTACTTGAAATGTTTTTATAGTTGAATTGTAATTGGATGTACTTTTGGTAAAAGCCTACACCGCCTTTCATTTTTTGAGTTGGAATTTTAATTGTTGGTCCTTGTTGTGAAAGGGTGGAGTTGCAAGAAATCATTTGTGTCTCTTGCCATTTCGTAAATGACTTAGAATGAAAGACTATTAGAGTTACTGAATACTCTAATACTCAAATCTACTGACAACGCAGTCTCAATCAGCAACAAAACTCTCCAATATTTTTTAACTTGTTTACAAGATTCACAAGTCACAATAGAATTTCTTGAGCTTGAATCACAACTCCAATGTGATGAGATACAACAAAATATACAACATTACAAACTTTTTATTGTGTAGAAGAATCAGTTGTACATTATCAAATGCATGATTCCACTTCAAAATAAAATGAATATGAAGTTTATCACACAGGTTCCACCTGTAATTTTCAATCCCATCACCAGACCTTAGGAAGAAATGATCCATAACAAGCACATAACCTATATTCGATATGACAAGGAAGTGACTTTTCACATTCCTAATTATTCCAAACCTATCCCGCTCCAACATGCTGGATTCCTTCATGAAAGGTCATCTTCACCTACTTTAGATTTGCATCATATTTTGAAATGCCAACATTTTCATAGAGGTGTTCACTTGGAAGATCAGTGTTTTTATCTCCATCCTTGTAAGCATTGTAGAAAGCAAACATATTCTTCAAACATAGGCTTCATACTGAAGAAACTTACAAGAGAGAAGATTCATTATGAGTGGGTTGCTTCTTAGTAATGGTTGTCTACACCCAAGAAAATATATCAGTCATAACAAAGAATCCGTTCACGAGTAATAACACATCTTGCGATTGAGATATTTTTATTTTTCTACGTCTCCTGATGGTACTGACAAGGAGAATGATTGAAAGTAAAAAAAAAGTGAGAAAAAATAGGCAAGCAAGAACCAACAATCATGAACCATATCTAGATCCATAGACAAAACCTTGTGTCAATTGCCAGAGCCTCGAACCCGAGCCACCTAGCCAAATTTAGAGTTGTAACTAGAGCCAGAGCAGATCCATGTTCCACCTGAGCATGATTTGGTTTGTAGTCTTCCTAAAACCTACCATTTAGTAGAATACATTATATTATACTAGCTTTTGGAATGTTCAAGGAACCACTGAGCATGAACCTGAGTTAGAGCCATGTTCCAAAGGGAACCAAACCAGAACTAGAGCAAATGCCAAGTTCTAGAGTTTGTAGTTATCCTTAAACAACCTCTCCATAGCTTCAATTGATTAGTGGCCATTCAAAACCACCCATTCAGTAGAAGACATCAAGTTCTTCTAGTTTTTTATTCAGAGATAACCTTCAACCATTTGCATCAATCCTTCTCCCGATTTTAGCTCTCTCTACTTGGACTCATATACACCCCTTTGGGTCAAGGAGAGGGGGATGATTGAAACATTTATCCATTAGTGTTTAATATCATTATACTTCTTTACTATTCACATTAGTTCTAATAAGTAAGTGAATAGAAAGAGTCATTAGAAGTCCAAAAGATTCATTGAAATATGAAACCAAGGGTCATTATAAATACATTTATATATACATTTCCTTAATAAATTTATCTTACACTTATTTGTTTCATGTGTATTTTGTCTTAAACACTCTAAATGTTTCCACAAATAAATCCTAAAACATAATAAAAAAAACTCCATATTACATTGGAAGAGATGAGCATCACATGTCATTAAACTATGTTCAAATTGTTGTTGGACCTTAAAACTCTCCAATGGTCCATAAAAGGGAATCATGTGTATTTGTATTAAACACTCTAGATGTCCCAACAATTAAATCCTAAAAAGGAATAAAAGAATTTCATATTACATTGGAGGAGATGAGCATCGCATGGCATTAAACTATGTTCAAAGGGTTGTTGGCCCTTAAAACTGTCCAATGGTCAATGAAGGGGAATCAGCCCGATTTATTAGCATTCTAGAAACAAAACAAAAAAATCTAACCAATTTAATTAATAAAAATTAAAACTAATTTTCAAATACACAAATTCACATAATTTTTCTCTTGATAATAGTCCCAAGAATGACTTGGCAGATTCAAACTCACTGCAAAATCAGACTCAGCTGCAGAATCTGACAGCTATTTAGAATGCAGATCTAGAAAAAATGCAAATATGCCAATGCACACTATTAAGTTAGTGCTTGTGTTAATCCTATCCCATGAGGGAAGAGGGAAGCAATGAGACTTGCTGTACATTAGAAAAGTGCAACAATAATCGTTACACATTTATGCAACAACAAAATATTTATTGTAACACTAAGAAACACAGTCATTAAACATTAAAAAAAAAAAATTGTATCATTGCAGAGCTAGAATGTTTTACAGGAGCCGGATCGAAATTGTAAAAAAAAATTCTTCTCAAAACATTTATAAAGAATTCAATTGTAAAAGAATATGAATAAAGCATAAAAAAACACAGTTTGTTTTACTCAAATTCTGCAGGACAAAGAATATGAATAAAGCATAAAAGGCACAGTTTGTTTGATTCAAATTCTGCAGGACAAAGAATATGAATATGAATATGAATAAAGCAAGAGCTATGAATATATTGATGAAATCCAATTTAATTGCCACTTCTAAAGACATTCAGACATAAGCAAGATAAAGAAGATTTTACAGCATTTTATATCATCGTTGTTCCATAAGGATTTTGACCAATCAACTGCAGGTAACTTTCTCTCTCTCCAATTCTTTAATTTTGAAGTACAGCACAGTGTTCGGAAAAGAAAATGAGAGCAAAATAAAAAGAAAACATTCAGTTCTCTGCTATACAGAGATCGCTTCCCTCTAACAGTTGAACTCTCCCCATCTTATATAAATCATCTATACATAAAATAACTCTTCTAGCTATAATGTGGTGAAAATTGGTCTGATTTACTGATCAGAAAGATCTGGTAACACTAAATCTGTGATTTGATTGAGCTCTTGAAAATCTCTAAGTCCTGTGCATAACAGAAAATAGTTGTTCCATAAGGATTTTGACCAATCAACTGCAGGTAAGGTTCTCTGTCTCCAATTCTTTAAGTACAGCACAGTGATCCGAAAAGAAAATGAGAGCAGAAAAAAAAAAGACATTCAGTTCTCTGCTATACAGAGATCGCTTCCCTCTAAAAGTTGAACTTTTCCCATCTTATATAAATCATCTATACATAAAATAACTCTTGTAGCTATAATATGGAGAAAAATTGGTGTGATTTACTGAACAGAAAGATCTGATTATACTAAATCTGCGATTTGATTGAGCTCTTGCAAATCTTTAAGTCCCGTGCATCTCTCCTAATGATCTGATGTTGTATAACAGAAAATAGCTGAGTCGTAGCCGACAATCTTCATAATCTGGATAACAGAATCTCCTTTCTGTATTCACTGAGCCCTAAGCGATCCTCTTCAGCAAACTCTGCGAGAAACTCTGAATTTGAATCTCCACTTTCCGTAATTTATTTCAGTGATACAGTCCTTAAACGATTCCATCTTCGATTTTTTCCTTGGTACTGTGACGGTTTGCAATTTGCGATCCGATCTTAGAGATAACTGGTTGTTCATTTTTAACTACTGTATAAGTTATTTTTTATAATTATTTATTTGAAATTTTGAATGATTTTCATAAAATCAATTTCCAAAGTATATTTGTCTTATTGTCTCATCCTGATCAAAATGAAAAATATAAACAGTAATCTACCCAGATCTCAAATAAAAACGTATAATCATATCAAATAAAATAAAATCTAACTAAATTGAAACTAAAATCGAAACAAAAATAGGAAACTCCGTGATCGATTGGCAACGACGCGAATCCATGGGATCCTCGGGCTTCTCCTGTGAAGAATGGAAAATCCTTTATCAATTTCGAGTGCCTTGAGGCTTGTTCTGATCAGGGAATATTCCTTCCCAAGATGTCTGTGGCTCATCTTAGGCAATTCTGGTAATGATTTTATTTTCTGCTTTTATCAGCTAAAAATATTCATTCTTGATCTTTTTTGCAAACTTAGCATTGTCGCTTTGCCTGTGAATCTTTGTGCGTGACGTTGTTTGCTGTAGAATGACGCTGTTCCAACCACGTATACTCCATGTATTAATGATACTAATGTTCATGATTTAATGCTAATCTTTTCTTCATACAAGTGGAACGATCTAGCTGTATATATATATATATATATATATATATGCGAGTTGGCATTCCATCTCTTGTTAACGATTTGGTGGCGGATTCCTTAAGCAGTGGTCCGGCTGGTGTTCGCCGGGAGCGGCCCAGGCTCCGAATCCCGATGACTGGGGCAGGGATGGGGAAGATGTTATTCATTCTTAAGGATCTGAAACTTTCCATTGATAAGCAATAAATAAACAGCGGAATATAGACAGTAAATTGGTAATACCTTGATCCATCTTGACAGCTTCAGACTGATTCCAGACACCTCTGTCCCTGCAACGTATTGAAGAAACTTGATCCCAGCGCAGAACAGAAAACGGTTTCTCTCTCTTGCCCTGCACCAATGCGTTCCTTCAGCTCATTTGATGGGTATTCTGAAAGGATCATTTATAGGCAGAGAGAGGACCGGTTTAACCATGACACTTATTCTCCACCTGTCCATCGGAGTAGGAGAAATAGAAACGGCTGCCAAGAACCCGTCTTTTCATATGGGCAACGTAAAACTGAATTTTCTAAATTTAGTCTTACATTCTCCCACTTGGCACATATGATAACTTAATGTTAGAGTTTATCAAAGTATACATTAAGTGCGCCATAAGTCACATTCATCTTGGTTTTCAGTTTGGTCATCATAATATTATAATTAAACAACCTAGTAATGCGAGTCATGACGGTTCCATGTTAATAGGACAACATAGTCCCTTTCATGCACCACTACATTAGTAACCTGTTTAATAAGTCTGTAAACAAGGAGTGATTTCATAAGGTCCAACAATAATGTCCCTTGTCAGACACTATTCCTGTCATCATTCATTTATTCTTATACATGTACGTACATTTTAGAACAGGATTTATCAAACAGAAACGCTTTTATTAAGATCTCAGAGTGTTAATTAAAACAAACAACATTATGTGATTCATATAAAGGTAGCAACTGTTATGTGCTACGTTCAATCCCCATTCTATAAGCATGTTCTTTAAATGTCTTCGGTGGCAATCCTTTTGTCAATGGATCTGCAACCATGAGCAGAGTGCTTATGTGTTCAATTGACACTCGTTGTTTCTGAACTTCTTCTTTAACGACAAAGTATTTCAGTTCCATTTGTTTAGCACCATTAGAATACCTGTCATTTTTAGAGAAGAATACAGCTGCGGCATTATCACAGTAAATATCCTCAGCGGCTTGGCAATAGAGTCGACAACCCCAAGTCCTAAGATAAAATTTCGCAGCCACAATCCATGAATCGTGGCCTCAAAGCATGCCACAAATTCAGCG
>LPNX010525056.1:234675-261988 GCA_001517045.1 Pseudotsuga menziesii | reverse complement strand
GTAAGCTTAGCCATTAGTGTCCCAGCAAGAGACTTGTCTGCAGTTTTGAAACGTTCTTCCACAGATTTCAGGAATTCTTTAGCATTCTCAGTAGTAGGAAGAGTTGACTTAGTGTTGTTTGCTACAGTCATTCGCATGAACTTAAGGCTCAGTTTATTTGATTTTTCCCATGCTTTGAATGCAGATTTTTCTTCTGTACTGCTGTTACTAGTAATAGCAGCTGGTTTTGCAGATTCAAGTGCTACATCCAGATCCAGAACACCAAGGTGAAACTGAACCTGTTCTTTCCAATCTGAGAAATTCATTCCATTCAAGAGCGGGACAGAAGAGACATGCGAATGCAACGAAATGGGAACTGATACTGCAATCATAAAAACACGTTATGTGATATTAATGCTAAGAGTTATAAGCAATTTGAAAATCATGGTTAAACAATAGTAAATAGTATCACCGTGACCTACCTTTGGGCTAATCTTATGGTAATCTATTGACAATTATGGTGATTTCCTTTTACCACCTAATAGGACTGTTTGATAAAATATTCACAACTAAGTAAGTACGTTACCTTTGAGTATCCTTACTTGCCTCAATTGTGAATACCCATCAATCATCCTATTCCAATTAAATAGTCTTTCAAAATTGGTGCACCTTTGGGCCAACCTAATATTCTTGTGACTAAATAATTGCGATTTGCAGAGTCATTCTTAATACCAAGGGAAACAGGTATTTTGATAATTTGACTTAACATCTATGAGTCTTTCCGGTTGGACCACTTTGGTGGTTGCCAAACTGTATCTTAATATAGACCTTAAATCAATGTAACGACTCTGCATATTGATTCAACAATAATGTGTTTAAATAGAGTTCTGTCATCATTCACTATGGCAAAAGAAAGCATTTTAATGTGACAAAGAAATTTAATAAAATATCAGATCTTAATTGTCCCAGTATGCCATATAACAGCTGATAAGGAATCGTTATCAATTGCTTTTTATGTTCAATAAAATTTCTGTAGTGAGCTAAGCTTTGTGGCTATGGTGAATTGTTTGACAAAAGTCTTAAACCAAGAATACTTTAAAACATATCAGTAGTCAATACAAGTTCATACCAACACTAAGAGGGGACATTCCAAGGGTATCATAACAGTTGTAGCTAAACTGTTGTCAAAAGTTTTAAACCGAAAGCACCAAAATAACAGCAGTAAACTCAAACAAATAGCAGCAGATAGACCGAAAGAGTATTCTAAACATTTCTTGAAATTTAAAAGCCTGTTGTCTAATTTAATAAAAATTCACATTTAGGTGATTAATAGCAGAACGATCACAGATACATATACCTACTAAAAGATACCCCAATGTAGATCTGAGATTGTTCAAGCATCTGCTTAAATGAATTACGAACATACCAGGGACTATCAACCGTACACAGTCAAGGGGAATCGCAGGCTGTGTAGTGCGGAAACCAATGATCTACCATAGTCAAGGTAGAACGCAGACTTGAAAAAAAAGCATTCATATAAACTAGCGATATGCCACAATTAAGGGAAGAATGCAGACCAGGAAACACAATCAAATAAACTAGCGATCTGCCACAGTTAGGGAAAGTGCAGACCTCTGAAGTAAAAACTCTATTTTGAATAGCCTCCCAATATTAGACCATTTGAAACTTCATGAATACATCAACAGCGATATACCAGATAAATTGGTTATTATATACCATATCAGCATTATAGTTCACTTCATCTATAACGTTTGCAACATAAATTTCTGAAATTAAGTGACAAGACTTAAGAATGCAGTCCAATAGATTTTGACAGACTACGCCCATTGTAAGCAAGGATAAGAGTGTCATTGGGCTGTCCAGCAGACTTACCTCATATGCTCCTGTAAGTACTTCATACAACCGATTTAGTACCAAGAGCTCGCGCACCTTAATATATCAAGATTCTTCCATTGTGGAGAAATAGTAGCTTTAAGGAATTATGATTCTTTTAAATTGTGAATAGAAATACAACATCGATCCAAAAGAAAACAAACCCCGGTTCACACAAATCAAAGGAGCAGAACCCCGAAACCAGATCGCATTCGATCAAAGGAAAGTTTAAAAACTCGGCTCTGATACCAATGTTATTCATTCTTAAGGATCTGAAACTTTCCATTGATAAGCAATAAATAAACAGCGGAATATAGACAGTAAATTGGTAATACCTTGATCCATCTTGACAGCCTCAGACTGATTCCAGACACCTCTGTCCCTGCAACGTATTGAAGAAACTTGATCCCAGCGCAGAATAGAAAACGGTTTCTCTCTCTTTCCCTGCACCAATGCGTTCCTTCAGTTCATTTGATGGGTATTCTGAAAGGATCATTTATAGGCAGAGAGAGGACCGGTTTCCCCATGACACTTATTCTCCACCTGTCCATCGGAGTAGGAGAAATAGAAACGGCTGCCAAGAACCCGTCTCTTCATATGGGCAACGTAAAACTGAATTTTCTAAATTTAGTCTTACAGAAGATGAGACAGGGGAGGAGTACGGCAGAGAAAAGGATCTAGTAGGAGGACGGGGGCGGCTGCCTCCCTAAACCCAAACTCTTCTAAGTTTTAATTTGCTCTGTTGAACTGACACTGACATGACTTGTTACCAATGAGTAGTCTTTAGAAGCAAGTACTTGCACTTGCCTTGGGACTACTTGCTTGTCGTCTTAGTTGTAAGTTCCATTAGCTCACACATGATGGGGAGAGTTCTACCTTCAAGAGAGACGACAAGCCATGGGGATAGACAACTTATAATGATCCATTGATCTACCCAAACTATTAGAAGCCTTCATTGGAAAATTTGTTGGGGTCTGGCCAAGAGAGAGGGATCTGGTCCAATGGATAAAGAGTAATAGGAATCCTAAATGGCACTATGATCTCCATCTAGGATCCAAAGGTTTGTTTACTATTATCTTTTGAGGGAGGGCCCTATTTCTTTTTTTTAGTTGGTTACCTCACACCGTGGAAAGAAAGGTTTAACCCGGAAACGGAGGATATGAAGGTTGTCCCGGTTTGGATTTGGTTTCTTTTCCTTCCATGCAAGTATTGGGACCTGGAAATTCTGCAAGACATTGGTAACACAATTGGGGAATTTGTAATTGCAGAGTAGACAAAACAACAGAGGTATACGGCTTTTGCCCGCATTTGTGTCTATATGGATCTATCAAAAGACCTATAGTAAGCTATTAGCATGAATTGGGATGACAAGGAGTGGGTGTAGCCGATCGACTATGAGCAGCTTTTGTTTAGATGTAGACAGTGTCATGAATATGGACACTTTGATTGGAACTGTCCACAGTTGAACCAATCGCCTCCCATGATCAAGCGACCCTAGGGGGAGAGAATGACAAGGAAGGGTTTATTCAAGTCCGGAGTAAAAAGAAGAATAGAATGGTGGGGCAGCACAAGCCAGTCAAGGAGAATCAAGGAAAATGGGTAACTAGCAACAACCCTTTCCAGATCTTGGAGGAAAAAGGTGAAGATGAAGACGAGGGGAGGAATAAGGCATTATTCCCGGAGAAGCCAAAGGAGGGAAATGAAAGAGAATTAGGTAATAGGAAGGAGGCAGAGGACCAAATCGAGGCCATGGAAGAGAACGGAGCAGAAGATATGGAACTGGGAGCTGGATTTGGATGAGATTGAGAAAGAATGTGATAAGAAGGAGAGGGGGTATGTTTCTAGGAGACAACTAGAACTATTCCAAGAGTCAATTATCAAGACCAAAGATCGCCAGCAACTGGGGATAGCAATGGATCCTCAGAAAGGGAGTAAAATAAAGTCACCAGAGGAAGATATGAAAAGAGGAAGAAAGATGAATAAGCAAAAGATAGACGAGATAGGAGTCAAACTTATAGAATCAGGCCAGTATCCAATGATAGTGGCGGGATTCTCTGAAGTAAATAGAGTTAGCCAATGAAGATAGTGTCCTGGAACATACGGGGATGCAATCATCCCGAGAAAATAAAGAGCAAGTAGCAAGGAATGTTAGGATTATTAATCCTCCCTTGTCCAAATTTGGTCATATGTCTAAATCGGGAGTCCATCCAATCTATTTATAGTCATTAGCACCATTGGTTAAACTTGATCTAATTGGGGCACATGTTTCAGTTACCTAAGTGTGGGGAACGCTAATTGAGGCTCACTGCCACTTATTGCACTTGATTGCATAAGTTTAGGAGTCTCCTAGATCAATCCCTACAATTGAGGAAGCAACTGGGAGCGCCGAAACCAACCAAGGTTAGTTCACTTCCATTAATGACTAGTCAAGCCAAGTTATGAGTCAGTCACATTCAGTTCTAGCCCTCTACATTCAGTTAGTGCTAGGTTTAATTGATTGCACACATGTGGGGCGCTTTTCTCACCTACCACAGTCAGTTAACCATTATTTAATACTAAATGTAACACTTGGTTGTGTTTTAGAACTCCGGTTATGATTTAGACAAGGACAGTTAACTACTGGGTCCTCCGATAGTGATTTAGACAAAGTCTTGGTTACCTACAGCAAAGTCTTGGTTACCTACAGTCAAGTAAGTCTAATCAATTCGAACTTCCTCATGTGGATTCGAATTGCTTGTGGCTATTAAAGCCATTTTACATTATTGTAATTATCATCTGAATTACTTTTTTGATTAATGAAAGCATTCACATCTGCAAGCCTTTTGCACTGTTTCATTCTTCAATTGCTGAGTAAATTGTGAGATCTTCTTTGTGAGTTTTGTTTTTGTCTACAGATCTATATGCTCAAATTTACATGGTATCAGAGCCTCGGTGGACAAGACTCCTCTCCTCCTCAGATCTCCAACCGGATCACTTTGTTTGTTTTTTTTTAATGTCGAAAGCTCTTGTGAATTAGATAACAAGGCCCAAGCTATTTGTGCCTTTAAGGGAATTCTCAAAAATGACGAGGAGCGCGCAGAAACCATAGTGGAAGAGGGAGTTGTTTCCGTTTTAATTCAGCAGCTTGAAATTACTTCCCAGATTTCAAGCAACGATCGTGATGGCGTTCCTGCAGATGTCGAGATCTTGGAAGAGTGCGCTTTGACCCTCTTGAAATCGCTTGCCAGAAAGAGCGATTCAACTCGGATAGACATAATCCAAGAAGGAGTGATCCCCCACTTTCTTTGTTTATTAAAAAGAAAACACCGCCATGCCGACGACGAGTCGGCTCTTCGCATCCACCGCCTTGTTCTAAAAATTTTAGAATTGCTATCGCCTGAGGACGTGGTGAACGTTCTTCTTGCCGATCAGAACCATACTGCCACTGAATTTGCATTGGAGTTGATGTTGCCTGATCATGGGGTGCAACTCTCAGCGCTTCGTATCATAAGCAGACTTGCAGAGGATGCGCATTATAGTTCTGAATTAACCGGCTCCTCCAGATTCCTCGCTGGTCAGCTTACGGCCATGTTTTCTTCCAAGCACGTCGATATCCGGTGGGGCGCGGCCTCTGCTATCACTTTGTTTGTTTGATTGTGTGACAGGTTATCAGGTTTTCTTACAGCATTCGCTACAAGCAGCCCCTACTTCTCATTACATTCGCTACAGCAGCTCAGTTCTTCCTACTACTCGAAATGGCTCATCAAATAGAACCTCTCACTCCCTTCAACTATCACCAGTGGAAGGAAGACATGAAAATATTGCTCCGCACCAAGCATCTCTTCAGACTCATAGAAGAAACAGAGGAAGAGCCAGAATCAGATAAAGACAAACCTAAGTACATGAACAGGCTTGATGAAGCCATTGGACTCATGCAATTCTCAATCTCTAAGGATCTTCAATTTCACATCCAAGACTTGGACACTCCCAAGGAGGTTTGGGACAAGCTTGCTTCTTTGTTTGATAAGCATGATGAGATGAGGATCTATCAGCTAGAAAATGATCTGATTACTCTCAATCCATCAGACTTCGAATCTCTAAATGAATTCTTCTCGAAGTTCAAGAACCTGATATATCAATTGAAGCAATGCAACGTGAAGAAGGATGAAGATCAGCTCATCCTTGCTATTCTCACAAAGCTCAATTCAGACTACTCAGTCTTTGTATCCACCTTCCAAACAGTAAGGCTCACTACTCCAAATTGGAAGATGCCCACTCTTAATGCTTTCATTCAATCTCTTATTTCTGAAAATGATAAATTGATCCAAATGGGGATCATTCGATCTCCCAAAGATCTAGCTCTTGTTGCAAGAGGAGATAAGGTAGCGAATGATAGAGGGAAGCAAAGAGATGAGTCTGAACAGTCAAAAGAACCCTTAGGTTCGAAGAGAAGCAAGAAGAATAGCAAAGGCAAGGTCCTCTGCCCTTACTGTGGAAGGGGATTCCATTCAGAAAGCTCCTGTATGAGAAGACAACTTGATGAAATGGCTCTTCTTTTGAAAAGGCACAACATTTCTGTACCTACTAGCGCAAAGAAGGAAGACTTTGAAGAAGAAGAAGAAGAATACCCAAGGAAAGGACATGCACTGAAAGCTTGCTGCACATCAACACCTGTCTTTCTCATTGATTCTGGAGCTTCCAACCATATGGCTGCATCCATAGAATCTTTCTCTTCTTTTCAATCCTTTGATGGTCCTAGTATTCAGATGGGCAATAACAGTAAAATACAAACCAAAGGGAAGGGCTCTATCCAACTTGAACATGGAAGGTTCAAAGATGTGTTGTTTGTTCCCTCCCTGACTTCAAACCTGTTATCTGTCTATCAGATGACCCATACTGAATCTCCAAAGCGAGTGATCTTTGGTCCTGACTCAGTGGAGATCAAAGATATCTCTACTGGGAGCATCATAGCAAAGGGTATTGTGAATCATGCTTCAAAAGCATATGAGTTTTCACATTTCATGCCTCCTTCAGAACCAGTGCACTCTCAGCAGCCACCTGCAAGGGAAGGTAAAAACATTGCATCTACTTCTTTTTCAGCTTCTACTAGTATTGCAGATCCATCTATATCAGTTTATGACATTAAGATTCAGGGTGACTCAGATCTAGATTCAATCCCTACTTCCAAACTGGAAGCTAGGAAGATGACTGGAAACTCAACTGACACTCAAAAAGGAAAGACTCTTGCGCTATGCCATACTATTTTGCCTCCTTCAGAGAGATGTAATAGACTTCCTGTAAGATGCAATATGGCAAGGGCTCAGTCCTCCTACATTCAGAAGAATGGATATGATCATACACCTCTTCATTCAGCAAGAGACAAAGGTTACATTCCTCCTTCCTTCCATCATCAGTTTTGGAGAAAAAGGAGAAGTCTACATGCCAGGCCCCAGAATACCTGTGCACAGCACACCATGCATGCTGCTTCACTACCTCACAGAGATGAAGATTGCAGCAACATATTTTCAAGTTTTTCAAACTTTAGACCTGATTCTACCTGCTTAGATAAAAGGAGGGCTTTTTTTCCCATGTGGTTTTTGCCCTAGTTACTTGTATTAAGCAGTTACTTTATTTTACTTGATGTAATGGGTGACCTATGGTATTAGTTACCAGGGCCCACAGTTTGTCCGAGTTAGCATTCAGGGGGGGTGTTAGGATTATTAATCCTCCCTTGTCCAAATTTGGTCACATGTCTAAATCGGGAATCATGTCTAAATCGGGAGTCCATCCAGTCTATTTATAGTCATTAGCACCATTGGTTAAACTTGACCTAATTAAGGCACATGTTTCAGTTACCTAAGTGTGGGGAACACTAATTGAGGCTCACTGCCACTTATTGCACTTGATTGCATAAGTTTAAGAGTCTCCTAGATCAATCCCTACAATTTAGGACGCAACTGGGAGTGCCGAAACCAACCAAGGTTAGTTCACTTCCATTAATGACTAGTCAAGCCAAGTTAGGAGTCAGTTACATTCAGTTCTAGCCCTCTACATTCATTTAGTGCTAGGTTTAATTGATTGCACACATGTGGGGCGCTTTTCTCACCTACCACAGTCAGTTAACCATTATTTAATACTAAATGTAACACTTGGTTGTGTTTTAGAACTCCGGTTATGATTTAGACAAGGACAGATAACTACTGGGTCCTCTGATAGTGATTTAGACAAAGTCTTGGTTACCTACAGCAAAGTCTTGGTTACCTACAGTCAAGTAAGTCTAATCAATTCGAACTTCCTCATGTGGATTCGAATTGCTTGTGGCTATTAAAGCCATTTTACATTATTGTAATTATCATCTGAATTACTTTTTTATTAATGAAAGCATTCATAGCTACAAGCCTTTTGCACTGTTTCATTCTTCAATTGCTGAGTAAATTGTGATATCTTCTTTGTGAGTTTTGTTTTTGTCTACAGATCTATATGCTCAAATTTACAAGGAAGGTCAAATAGAAAAAGCTAAATGTTCTCTTTCTGCAAGAAACAAAGTGCAATTCAAAAACAATGGAGAAGTTAGGACATAATATTTGGAGGGGAAGTAGGGTTATGGCCATAGATGCCTCGAGAATGGTTGGAGGTTTAGCACTTCTATGGCAACCAGACTCCATGTGTCTATCAGATTGGAGGGCCAATCATTTCTCAATGATTACCAACTTCACCATCCTAGATACGGGGGTAAAGGGTACCTTGGTGAATGTTTATGGCCTAAGCGTATTTCCTCATAAACCAACATTTTTAAATTTCCTAACCCGGATGAAATATCAAGCAGGTGAAGGATCATGGATAATAGGTGGGAAATATAACCTAATAACTTCTCTCAAGGGAAAAAAGGGGGGTGTTATCTCTTCAGGAAACTCTTCTAGGTTGTAGCTCAAAGATGCTTGGTAACTTCAATATTTTTTCAATGGTTTACTCAATGGATCAAGTCAAATGACAAATAAGACCTCACTCACTCAAGACATGCATAAACTCAACCAAATAGACAAAGATTCTAACTATCAATGTTCAGAGGGTTTGTAATAAAGGTGAATAAGTGAAGAATTCTCACTATGCTGGCTGATTCACACATAAAGCACCTACATATGAATGGCTAATCATAACAAGGAAAAGACACTCGTAATTCCAATTACCCACACAGAGATAGGATGACAGCTATCTTGTATTAGGTAAATAGAATGAACATGAATTAAACATCCAAGCACAAGTATAGAACATAAAGAAGATGAAATCTGAACATGTAATGGCAAAAGAGATTGTATTAATTGACAAGAACATGAGAAGCTTGAATACAAAAGTGTCTAAGAGTCTCCGAAGTTGAACCTTTTCTTCTACAGTAATCATAGCCTTTATAGCCTTTACAAAGTTTATTCTAGACCCTGAAAAACTGGATCGAATTTACTAAAAATAGACAGTCATAACTATTTGCTAAAAAATAGGAAAAGATCTCATCTTGATTGTCAATCTCCATAACTCCAAAAATATTCCTGATCTTAGAACTCTTTAACAGTTGTAGTAAACACCGAAGTAGAATTCGAACTTGCCATTTGGTAGACAAGTCACCCTTTATCAAAGTAGGTAGGATATGTGACCTAATTCACCTCGTTGGCACCTTCAAAATTGAAACAGAGCCAAAATACCGACGCCCTTAATTATTTTCCAACATTATAAATCATCCACGAGGTGTTTGGATCAGCAAAAGTTGGTTATGTGTAAAGATATGCTTTTCTGCATTGTTCTGTACTTTCATTGGCTAAGGAAGCAAACCTCTAAGCCTGTAAGCTGTCGAAAGCTCTGTTTTCGGTGGCTAATGAACAGCTGCGGTGTTCGCCTAAACCACCGAAAAGCTTGTTTTTTTAAAATTTAATCAAAATTGCCATCATACTTTACCCTAATGCTTTAAGGCTTCATTGTTGACCCTCTGGTGTCTCTACAACTTGTATAGGGTTTGGGATGGAAGCAACATCAAAGGCTGCCTCTAGATCAAAAAGACTCATTGTTACCTCTGCTAGGGTTTCCAGCTTCTGGTGGGCTTGAGACTGAGGGCTTGAATTCCTTGTCTACAACTTTGACAGCCTGATTTTTCTGTAGAGCTTAGTGTTTTCTTTCATTAACCTGAGATTACTTTCCTCTAGCTTGGTATATTTCCTTGTTATTTCCTGAAGAGAGTCATACAATTCAGCATTCCTTTTGGTTAATCTCCCATTTGTCTTTTTTATTTCTCTCTCCAAAACTTCTAGCTCATACACTTGCCTTAGTAGCTGATTGATTTTCTGGGATCTAGGTTTGCTAGATGAGGCTTCTGCCACTGGTTCACCTTGATCATCCTTTGGTGTAGGTGAGGGAAGATTCTAATGCCCTACTTCAACCCGATTTGCTAGGTTATTTCCCCGTTCTTCTTCAACCTCATAATCATAGTAAGGTAGGTTGAGGACATTTTTGTCTTGTGTTGAAGCCTCCTTCTTCTTTGTCTTCTCACTGAAATACGGGTTCCTCTTGGAGAGGCTTGGTCAACTGCAATTGGAGAGATGCCCCTCCTCTTCCTCTTACCACTTCTAGGAGTGGAGGACTTCTTTGAAGAAGACTTCCTTTTGTCCTCTGGCTGCAACTCTGTCTCAAATTCGTTCCAGAACAGGAAGTATGTCTAGGCAACGTTCCTTCTTTGCAGCAGTTCAAGAATAATTAGCTTGATCAAGCCATGATGAGATAACCTGCCTGCAATCTTGGTTGGCTAGGATCTAACTTGATGAGCCATTTTAGTCAGGCTTTTGTAGAGGCAAAAAGGAAGGTTCAAGGGGATTCTTCCAGTGAAATCATTCATTAACTTGAAATGGTATATCATTACCCTATTGTACCTTCCCTCACAAGTTACGTAGACCAGAATTGCCTTCACCAGGTGCTGCCACTTTTCCTCAAGTCGGGATGTAGGGATGCTCTTCTTCCATACAATGTTTTTGTGCTCGGGTTTTAGGTAAGAACTGAATTCAACATTCTTTGTGATAGTGGTTTTAAACCAGCTTTCCCCAGTCCTTGGCAACTCTGTCACTTCAGCGATCAAAGCTTCATCCACCTGGAATTATTCTCTGCCAATCACTGCTTTTCAGCCATCAAAGGTGAGAGCAAAGGCTTCTGCCACTTGCTGATGAGATCCTTGAATATTTTCGCAAAACCTATAGCAGCCTGAGTCCTTGAACAACTGACATACCTCTGGGTGTGATTCAAGGTAGCCAATATCACCCAGTTCCTTTCTTAGGGCAGGTCCTCCTCTCTTCATTTCCTAGAATGTTCTTCTGCACTTGCAAAACTGAAAATTCGAACCTTGGAGAAGGCAATTACAGTGCGGGATTCAGGGGAGCTTGGTTCAGTGACGACAAATGCAAGGAATGCAGAATGAATTAAGGAGGGGGGATGCTGATTTTGAGGGATTTAACTGGCAATTGTGATTTGAGCAAGATGACGGTGTATTTTGATGAGACCCACAAACTAACCAGTGCAGGGAACGTAATCATTCAAACTGGAAACACGATGCTCGTGGTAATTAAGTCACATACCTGGGACAAGTGTAGGGAAGAGAGGGTTTGGAGCTTAGATAGGTCACCTCAATCTCATAACAACCCCTCTTACCAACTCATGATTGACTGCAGATCATGTCTTTTCAGTGGTTAATCACTTGATGGTAGTGCTTTTCATGCTGACGGTTGCTGAGTGTGATGGATGCGCCAACCGTTTTAACTTCATTGCGCTTTCGGTGGCTAAAGTAGCCCCAAATTATATTTTTAAGCCGTCGAAAGCTGGGCTTTTCAGTAGCTAATGAACATTTCATATGTTCGCCTAAGCCACCGAAAGCTAAGCTTCGATTTTTTATTAAAAAAACAAAGTCCAAAGTGTTCCAAACTTTATTAAACACCAAAATCTTTCACAATGAACCTTAAAAATATTTTTAAAAGTTTTTTGACCTCCTATCACTACACAATATAAATTTTCTAAGTCTAATTTATTGAAGACAAATTTATTTAGGAGATAACAGGGGGGGAGGAGGGTCTTGGATAGATTCCAAGAAGATTTCAAGGAATATATGGTACATAGTCCTCTAATAGATATCGATATGGGGAATGGGTGGTACATTTGGAATAACAAACGAGGAGGTACACACCTTGTGGCTTCTAGAATCGAGAGACACATAGGATATTGCCAGAGGCATATGGGAGATAAGTGCCAGTTTCCTTCCGACAACAGGTTCTGACCAATGGCCCGTAAGCCTTCCATGGGATTAGTTCAATGCCATAATAAGAAAGTCGTTCAGATTTGAACAATTTTGGCTGGAGCACAAAGAATTTAAAGATTTGGTCAAACGATGGTGGCAGGAATTGGTACCCCCTACGGGAACAAGGATGTATCAATTTCAGAAAAAGATGAAGGCTCTTAATCTAGGATCCACACGTGGCACACGGAAGACTTTGGGAATATCTTCCAAGACAAGAAAAAATTGTTGGAGGATATCGAGAGCACTCATAAGAAAGGTATGGAGGAAGGATGGGATGAGGAACTAAGATAGTAGGAGAAAGACCTGCTTAATCAGATCGAGGCTAGGGAAAGACAGAAGGAGTTTTTTCTGGAAACAAAAATCAAGAAACTAATGGATGCAAGAAGGTGAGAAGAATACCAAATTATTTTATAATACGATTATCCAAAATCGACAAAGGTCAAATATTTATAAATTAAGGAAGACTGACGGAAGTCAGGTAGAATCCAAAAGAGAAATAGAGGAAGAATTGGTCCACCACTTTGAGGAAATCATGAGGGAGGACCAAGGTGATAGAATCCAAGAGATAGCAAGGATCACTGAGACTTATTCCCGGGTTAGTAACCCAAGATCATAATGTGATGTTGGTTAAACCCATCTCTATGCAGGGGGTTGAGGAAGCTATGAACCAGATATCCCTGGGGAAAGCACTAGGACCAAATGGTTTCACAACAATTTTTTTTCATTTATTCTGGGACTTGATTAAACATGAGGTTTTGGAAATAGTGGAGGAATCACAAAGAAACGGATGAATCTTAAAGGATTTTAATTCTAACTTCCTGACCCTGGTCCCGAAAGGGGAAGGAGATGGCACCCCAGGTAAGTTCAGACCCATATCTCTATGCAATGTCATATACAAAATCATTACTAAAGTCATAGCCAATAGGCTAAAGCTGTTCCTCCCTAGTTTGATTAGCCCGAAACAATAGGTGTTTGTTGAAGGAAGGCATACTTTGGATGGAATCATCTTGGTTCAAGAAACTATTCATTCTTTGAAGGTTACCAAGAAACCAAGTATGTTAGTTAAGTTGGATATAGCTAAATCCTATGACAAACTAAGTTGGCAATAGATGAGAAGTGTTTTGGAATCCTTTGGTTTTGGAAGGGAATGGATAGAATGGATAATGAACCTGGTTTCCACTCCCTTCTTTTCTATTCTGCTGAATGGATCTCTGACTAGGATTTTGCATCCCTCCCGGGGAATCGGATAGGGGGATCCCCTGTCCCATTTTCTCTTCATCTTAATGGCAGAAGGCCATAGCAACCTCTTCCAAGATCAATCAGTTAGAGGAGAGATCCATGGGATAAACCTTCACAAGGGAATGGATAAACAAACGCATCAAATTCGTGGATGACACGATGTTAATGGGCACCCTTAAGTCCAAGAGGCCCAAGCCTTTAAGAAAAGTTTAATGATTTTTGCTAGGGCTTCAGGGCTTGAAGTTAACTTTGACAAATCGCATGTGTTTTTCTTCAATACAGCCATTACTACCCAGAGAAATATAATTCAGATCCTTGGATTCTCTAAAGGATCTCTTCCCTCTAAGTACATGGGAGGTATGCTTATTGAAGGCACTATCAGGAAGGTTTCCTGGTAGCATCTGCTAGACAGACTTAGAAAGTAGGCTGTCAAACTAGACCCTTCGACCTTTAAACCTACCCAATCATCTGATTCTTGTCAAAGAAGTTCTCCAGGAAATGTTGGTTTACCTCTTATCTGTTCCCTTAGCTCCAAAGGTTGTTATTAAGGAAATTCGGGGCATCCCGAGAAATTTTATTTGGGGAGGAAGGGAAGAGAAGACCAAATTTTCTATGGTTTGATGGGAAAAAGTCTGACATCCCAAGGATAGGGGGATTTTGGGTATCAAGGACCCAGAGGTTATGAGTGAAATTCAAGGTTCTAAGATCTGGTGGAGATGGTGCAATTACAAGGTGGAACCATGAGCAAGATTGTGGCACGTGAAAAATGCCAGGGACAAACCAACTAGTGATCTGATTTGATATAATGAGGAAAGGTTGGGATCTCATATCTAGATGAAAGATCAGTTTGGTAAAAAGCTCGTTCAGGACCATAGTTTCTGGGAAATACATGATGGTGAACTAGCTAATTTATGTGATGACTCATAGAATCAACACCCAAAAATAGGGGAAGACCCTATATGGCACAATATCAGGGCCAGAGGGATGGAAGAAGGGAAATTCAAGGTGTGTCACTACTAGGAAGATCCTCCCTTGGATGGCCATAGGAAGTGGTTGTGATAGGACTGGTGGGAAAGACTATCAAATGATGAGGATCTTCATGCTTTCGAGGATATTCTCGAGGAGAGATACATTCACATCAAAATGGGAGCGAATAAGTTAAGGTGGGGTTACTAGTGGAAAGATACTTTTAGAATTAAAGAAGCCTATGACATACGAACTAGAAGTGAGGAAGGGAGACAAGCAATCTAGCAGAAGATCTGGGAAATGAATCCCTAGACAAATACGACTGCACTTCTGCTGGCTGGTGGTTAGGCGAAGGATTTTAATGGGAGAAAACCTAAGGAAACAGGGGATTCAAGGCCCCTCCCAATGTCCCTTATGCCTCAACAATGAAGAAAATATGGAGCATTTTCTGGATGGTTGTCCCTATACAACTTCGTTATGGGAAAGAGGGGTTATGATCTTTCCGAGAAGTGATCATATGAGAGGTCAGCCCAACCAATCTCTTAGGGAATGGAACGTTAAGGCCTTCAAAAATATGATTCTAGGAACGTTATGGATGATGTTCCCAGGAATGGTTCTCTGGAACGTGTGGAAGGAGAGAAACATCCACATATTTCGGATACGAAGGTGAAGAGGAGGTTTGGCGGAAGCTGGTCAACAACCTTCAAGAGACGATAAGAAGTATGCAATGGGTAGAGACAAACAAGGACCTCTTGGAGGGTGAAGCATGCATTGTGGCAGGATGGGGTTTAGAAAGGAGATATCTGGAAGGGTTGCGAAGGAAAGACAAGATCTATAGGCCTTATAGTCCGAACTTCTGGTCACCGCCACCACCAAGTTCGTTTAAAGTTAACTTCGATGGGGCATCCAGGGGAAATCCAGGAGCAGCGGGGTATGGGGAAGTCTACAGAAATGCCTCTGGGGTAATCCTAAAATTTTATTAGGGATATCTTGGCAATGGCACAAACAACTCAACCAAATTGGAAGGCCTCGTCCAAGGACTGAAGCTTGATTTCAAGGAAGGATGGTTTCCGATGACTTTGGAGGGTGACTCCAAAATTATCATACAGATGGCAAAGAAATTATCCAATGGCCAATCGACGAAGAAAATTACCACCAGCTGGATGGAAACCCTGAGGTGCTTTGTTGCTACTAATAATTCCCTTTCCTTCAACCACATAAGGAGGGAGGCGAATAAGGTAGTGGATCTCTTAGCCAACGTTGGAGTCGAATGGGGTGGGGCCCTCAAATTAGGAAATATAGTTGATATTGAGAATGAGAATTGGGTGCACAAATGTAGCCACTTGGCTAACTCAGATTATGAGAAAAGCAGAAAAGTGGACGAAAGTGAGCAGGAAACCCATGACGGTGACAGGAGGCAGCTGGGGATCACAACTTTCGTGTCAGACCACCAAGGATAATCATGTGTAAAATGACAGGTATCACTCTTCCTACTTCAGACATGGGTACAAGAGGGTACGAGGTTAAGCATGCGAAGGAATGGAGGTAGGATTCACACCAGATTCCATATCTGGCAATTAAGATCCTTGTGATGTTAATATCTAGTATGAGTACGTCCATGGGAGATGGGAGGTACTGGCCGGAGGAGGGAAGGAGCAGACCTGTAATAGTAATTATGGCATTTTTGGCCTTATATTCGAGTGAAAGACAGTGCAATACCACCCACATTCCTCGTTGCGCTATTGTTTTTTCTTCTTTAGTTGATGAAAAGTCCCCCTAGGAGTTGTTAAGAGACTAGTTTGTGTTAGCCTGACCACCTTATTGTGTTAGGTTCCTATTTAAATTTTAAGGATGGCTCCCAAAAGGCCTTTCAAGATGGAATCTGGGATGGGCTTGAGATCTTATGGGAAGAGTGGAAAAGGAAAGAAGGTGAGAGGGCAGGGGGGAAGTGGGGGCCGAGTTAGGAGGGCCCAAACCCAGGCCTGGGTTGCAGACACCTTCTTTCGGGACCATATTTCTCTTGTAGTTCGAGATGAAATAGAAGCTATTGAAAAGCAACTATGGGAAGAGTTGTTATCAATCCCCATTGAATACATTTGAACGGAAGTTGAAGAGTGGGTTGTGGACCATGGCACCACGACCGGAAGGGCCTCTACATATGTTAGGATGATTATGATTTATTGGGTAATGAAGAACCTAATATCGCATGTAGCCATGAGTGGAATTACTAAGAGTCAGGGGGATGAGGAACCAATTCGAGCTTTCAAGGACCATAATGCGGACAGTCGTCTGATGCATCCAAAATAGATCTGATTGCATTCAAACTGGGCATTTCATTATATTCCCCCAGCATGCAGAGTGCGGAGACAAGCGACACCAGCAAAAGAAAGAGTCAGAGCAGAGACCTGAATTAGGGGGAGGGAAAGAAGATGAAGCTGACCGAGAAGATTAAGCTGACAGTCGTGGATAGCACAAGTGTGGAGGATCATTTCCGAAACCCGGTTTAAGTTCTAGCATCTAGTTCTTTGCAAGATTAAGTTCCAGTTTCCTTTATATAACAATGAAGTAGTAATAGTAATAGTCTATAGTAGTAATTGGAATAGGTTGTATTTTTGTTGATGTATGTCTATTTTTTAGTATATATGTATTACTATAAAACTTGATAATGATTCTCAGACTCTGAAAAAATGTTATATATTTGGTTTTTTAAGAAGTAATATAGTATTTTTATTTTTAAAAACGTTATCTTTCCGAATCGATTTAAAAAAAATCCTTCATAAGCTTTATTGAAACAATAATGTGTTCATTGAAATGAGTATGAATCAAAATGTAATCAAAGAATGATTTCAAGAAATGGTAGACTTATTATATAAATTAACAAGTGGAATAAGCAACAAAGTTGCTTAGTACCTGCCTCCTAAGAAGAGATTGAAAATATATAGCAATAGGATAATTTTGCTCTTAATCTTATTGATCAGCTAAAACTATAGTAACTCCAAAATCTAATCCGTACCTAAATATTTGAAAAATTGTAATGTCCTAACGAATAGTAAAAAAAAATTTATAAACAAAATCCTGGTAGTTATCACATTTACATAGCGAAAGCCAAAAGTATGTCTAGTACATAAGGTTGGAGAATATTGGAAGCGAACAAATTCATTTTGGAGTGTTCGTCTTTTGGCTTTCTAGGTTGAGAGCAAAATCAACGAGGGTAGGAATTTCAAATAGTGGACACCCGTCAAAATCGTCGGTCACTACCAAAATCTGAAAGGTTTTTTATATTCTATCTAGATTTTGACGGTTTCTCTAAGGCATTTACCCGTCAAATTCCATCCCTGCTTGTGAGGCCCATTCCTTACAACAACTAGACTGCAACTGGCCTTTGTTAAATGCTTCTCGTCTTACCAGATGTCATATTCATATTTGTTAAAATTAACCAGTTGGTTTGCTTTCCTTGTCATATCCTTTTGAGAGGAAATAATTTTGACTTTCCACTTAAAAAATTGTGCTTTTCAACTTAGCTTTGTTGACTGTCCTCTCGGTTATAACAATCAGTCTATCAGCTCCTTTTACGAAATTTAATAAAAAGTTAAATAATTCAGAGTACTTGCAAAGTTTGAATCTCATACTACTCTGGACGAGACCACTATCTTGAATAGTTGATTTGAGTAGAAATTTTGAGCTACTCTGTTACCGACAGAAAATAAAAAAGGGTTCAATAGAAGATGTGGAGAAATCTGTAAAATAGTTACAGCTTTCTAAGGCTTCTCCACATCTGTAAATAGTTACAGATTTCTAAGACTTCTTTTAGATATTAAATAGTTACAGTGAGCAGCGATTATACTGAAAGAGCTGGTGCCCGTATTTCAATTCAAAGTTGCAACCGGCCAAGATCCTTAATGTTGCGAGATGATACAGAAACACTCTGGACTCAGTACAATGACACACAGGAATACAAGTAAGACAGTACGGTTTTCTGATTCAGCAAAAGTTTTAATGATGTTTTCTTTCATTCGTTCGTTCCGGTTTTCTGATTCTCTTAGAAACATCGATGTGTGATGAAATTTCAGAATATCAGTGACGACATGGAACGTTGGTGATTCCACTGAGCGATTTAGATCTCGAGGATTGTTTAAATATGAAAGATGCATCAGATATTTATGTACTTGGGTATGATGTGAATCCTGTTTTATGATTGAAGCTTTTCATAATGTCTAATTTCAAGTCTTTGATTAATCTTTCGTTTTATCATCCGGCAACGGGTTTCAAGAAATCGTTCCTCTGAAAGCAGCAAACGTCCTTGGCTCCGAAGATAGAGGTCTCGCCATGAAATGGGACACTTTAATCCGCAAAACTTTAAACAAAATCCCATCTGAAAGTGCGGTTGCTCCGACGTGCTATAGCGCTCCTCCGTCGCCTGCAATGCATGCATTAATTCATTTGTGCAGAACTAGTTATCCATTTCCTGCACCATCCAAGGTTAACAGATCAGACGACTGGTCTGCAATGTTTCCTCGTTCCTGCAGGTCGTTTTCGACAAATGATTTGCTCGATGATGAGGTTGCAGAAGCAGAGATTAAAGAACCCCTGCTGAATGAATGGTTGAAAGAATCTTGCGATATACAGCGGTACAATTGTGTGGCAAGCAAACAAATGGTGGGAATATACATCTCAGTGTGGGTTAGATCGGAGCTTCGATACCATATCCGTGATTTATAGGTTTCATCCGTTGCCTGTGGCATCATGGGACGCCTTGGCAATAAGGTAAAACCAGAACAGCTGGCTCCAATGGTACCACTTGCTATAACAGATGGCAATGGGATATAATTTTTATTTTTTTAATTTTATTATTATGATGTCATTGTTGCCACATGTCAACTCAAATCCAGATACCAAATTCCAAAGTTTACATCATCTTCTATCCACCAATAAGTTGTTTACAAAATAGTTTTTTAACAAAATTAAAAAAAAAATATTTTACAAATCCCTAAGTTATACTTTGCAAAACAGATTTTAATTTTTTTGATAGAGAGCAACTAATACAAAGTCAAAAGAGTTTTGACTTGCAATCGATTACAATATACCTGCTGAGGCAGGTATAAAAATAGAAAAGTAATTCATGTTTAGCACATTGATAAGAGGATAATAAGCTCATGCAATCAAAAGTCTTGCATAAATAGTGATAAAGTTTAAGATTTTGCTTTGTGTATTATAATAATAGTAATGAAAGTAATTTACCTTTCAAGAATAGTTTATTAAATCAATAATAAATTCCGTTATTAATAATAAAAAGAACTTTTATGCAATCATTTAAATATTTATATTTAAAGTTCTTTATTAAAATGAAGTTTTTTAACACAACTCATAATATGAAGCTGAGATATAAACCAACGTAGATCCAAATCCTAGGTTCTATCAAGCACTAAGAGGGATCAAATCTCTTCTTAGGTATCCATTGATTTGATCAAATCTCTTCTTAGGTATCCATTGATTAAATTTTTACTTTTTTATTGTTTTGTTAGGTAGGAATATTACAACATCTCCCCCATATTAGGTGGTTTTTCTGATCGACATTTATTTTGGCCTATAATTAAAAAAACTATTTGTTATTAATAAAAATAACATTACGTAACGTTACATAACGTTACAAGATCTCTCCCATACTGGACTGTAGAGTGCCTCTCGGCGCAATAATAAAACCATAAGTTTATTTATACCCACTTTAATTTGTAAATTAAAGTCATTTCAAATGAAGGCATAAAAACAATTTGGACAAGTTCAAGAATACCATGCAAGCTTTTAAGAGCAATTATGAAGCCAAGAGATCCAATCGAAAGAGATCGTCAAAACCATCAAACCATCATGGTATGTACCCAAAAATCCAAAGATCAAGGATCCACAATGAAAGGATGCCATCATAACCAAACAATGGAATTAAAAAAACAAATAAAAAACAATCTAAAGCAATATATTTGCAAGAAGGGCCTCTTTATTCTGACAAGGATTAGGGAGTTGTTGGGGTTCCAACAAGCACATGAAGCATACCTTGCAAAAAAAAGTGATGTGCAGGACATGGACAGTCATTTAACATGTCTCCTTTGAGGATAAGGGTTATGAAATGTGCCTATAATAGAAGCAAAAGTGAGCAACAAGAGAGGATGCATAACTAGTAAGCAGTGAAAGGTGAATTGCAATGGACATGAAACTCATTAGCGCAAGTAACAATATGTAGTGCAACAACACAAATTGAGATAAATTTTTGGGAGTCCCTCATAGGGTAGCCAGAAAAAACTGGAGAAGAATTCATGTAGCTTCATTGTAGAGTTATGCTTAGACTAAGAAGGGACTCCCAAACCTATGAAAAATTGCATCATGGCCTCCAACAAGACAATAAAGGATGTAACTAAGGCACCCATGTTCTGTACGCTCTACCACCCAAGTTAATACTTTTTAATTCAAAGAGGACTAATGTCGCAACCTGGTGGGGTGCATCCTAATGCATAATGAGATGGAGAGATGGTGAAAATTGCAAGGTGGAAATGATCCTATGCTATATGTCAATTCACAATCATATACTCATTAAGACGAACCTTTGTGGATCAATATTTGGTGACACTAAATTTATAAAACTCTATTGTCCCTTAAAACCTCGTCAAAACAATCTTGGCATATGATGTTAGTATCATCAATAATAAGACATGATCATGAAATAACTGAAGAACGTCTTAAATTATAGAGAAGTGCGTAAAAATATAAATAAATCTATGTGAAAATTGAAATTAGCATTTCAATTGAGACTTTTACCACAAGCCTCCCTTTGAGAGAAAAATCCCCTCAAACTTTAAAAAAAAAGATTGTAGGAGGACCAAGCTACCATTTGGCACTCTGTCGCCACTAGGTTTTTCATTATGTTCCCTTCTTCCTTTATATTCGTTTCAATTTCAATTTTTTTCAACTTTTGGTGGTTTCTAACCCTTATTACACTTCCAAGTGTACACACGCACTTCCCTTGAGGCCCCCGGGCACGTGTGGAAGGCCCTACATGTGCCTTGCCTTGAGGACAGGTGCATGTACATGTTTGTGTCCTAAAAGGAAGGAACATATACCCCTTGGAATGAGGGAAAATAAGAGTTTTTACTCCCAAAATTACAAGTTAAACTCAAATTCTTTCCAATTAGCTTTTAATTTCTACAAATTAAATTCAAATTGATGTAAGAAAATTTCCAATTAATGCAAAATAGTTTCATTTTTTTAAATTAGCTTCCAATTTATGTAAATTGGCTTCTAACTCGTGGAAACTAATGCTCAATTTCTGCCTCCTTATTGCAAAAATGTCCATTATTTGGCAAGAAAGGGAACATGAAGGCAATGATAATGTCGCACCTAAAGATGATGACACATTGGATGCTCTTCAAATTTGAGGTTTTCTCAAATTCTATAGGATTCCAAACATGAGAGACCAAAAGAAATCTCCCCAACAACTAGTGGGTTATTGGGAGCTTAACTAACACTACAACAAAATACCCTTTTGGGGGCAGTTTTGCTAAAATCCCCCCCCCCCCCCCCCCCCCCAAAAAAAAAAAAAAATTAGGTCTTTGGGGGCGGTTCTTAAAAACCCCCCTCAAAAGTCCCGAGAATTAGACTTTTGGGGGCGGTTTTAGAAAGAAAAAAAAAACCCAAAAGTCCAATTATCAGGACTTTTGGGGGCGGGTTTTAAACACCCCCCCCCCAAAAAAAGGACAATTCTCAGGACTTTGGGGGGGTGGTTAGAAAGGTCCTGTAAAGGTGTTTTTGAAGGTGTTTTTTAGAAAACCCCCCCATAAAACTCATGAGAATTAGACTTTTGGCGGCGGTTGTTTTAAGACCGCCCCCAAAAGTTCAACTCTCATGACGTTTGGAGGGGTTTTTTTAAATACACCCCCTAAATACATTTTCAAGGAAGTTTTACCTTGCGGCAGTTTTTCTAAACATCCCCCTCCCCACCAACAACCAAAAAAAATAGGCCATTGGGGGTGGTTCTTAAAAAAAACCCTCAAAAGTCCTAAGAATTGAACTTTTAGGGCAGTTTTTTAAAACCCCCTCAAAATTCCAATACTCAAGACATTTGGGGGCAGTATTTAAACCCCCCCCCACAAAGTCCAAGTCATGTTGGTCCAACCCCCCCCAAAGTCGAACATGACTTGGACTTTCTTTTTTTGGGGGGGGGAGGGTTGGAAAGACCCCCCCAAAAATTTATGTTGGACATCATAGCCTTCTGTATTATCTTGAGACGTAAGGCTTATAGAATGCTCATTGGCATTTCCACGGTCACCACGTCCCCGCCTTGGCGTAGCACGTAGTCTGCGAGACATCTTCAGATGAGCTGGAGGCACAGAGAGGTAAGGATTCTGCACTTCAACTGAGAGGGTAGGTGCAAGGATTTTTCACTTCACTGTCACCACATTCTCTGCAAGGAGTTCGGCCTTCACAAAATTGTACAAGAAAGAAAAATGAGGGAGGATGCGTTGAATGGGCTTCCCATAATAGGGATACATAGAATTTGAGGTGCAGTTAAGATTGCCATTACTCTGCATGGTGGAGCATGGTACCAGGTGATGAAGGGGAATTCACCTCTCATCATTATCCTAGAGAACCCGCACGGATCGAGGGAGAAGACATCATGTTTCATTAAGGACTTAAGGACGGTATGACAAGTGTATCACTATATGAACATGTGTCATCATAGGGAACATAAAACCACATGTTGTTACCACAAGCAATGATTTCTTAACACTAATATAAATAATGAAGAATCGCTTTCTAACTAACTAATACTATTCATTGTTGTTTATGAGCATAGGAATGACAACTGAATAATGACATGTTCATGTCCTCAACGGTTAAACTAAATATGCATAGGATATACTAACAAGTGTTAAAATGACTTCCTATACAACGCTATCTTTGTAAAATTGTCAGGGCCATTGACATTGGGAAAATGAAATACAAAATGGATATGAGGGATGGCACAATCCCGCCATTATTCTATTGTAAATACATACGCCTTTCATTTCATTCTTCCTTGTTATCGTCATTAATCTTGGTTATCTTTTCATAATTCCTATGACCAATCCTTTCAACTCTAGAGAAGTAGGTCTCTAACTATTAGAATTTGAGGAATCACCAAGGTGATTTGCAATGTGTGGAAGCAACTAGGATAGAGAGTTGCACTAGGACGTAGAGGTTCATCTTGGTTATATGCATAATGCAAGCATTATAGAAACCAATCCTTAATGAGTGTGATACAATAAAGAAACCAATTAACCACTTTACCAATGAGAACCATTTCTTTGGGATCATCCATGCAATTGAATATTGAGGGAATTTAATTTTTATCAAGCGGTGGAACATGCATGGAAACCCTAACCCATAGCTATAATGTTTTGACGACACGTGTTCTTTCACAAGTGGTGAACACTTCTTTAGCATAAAGGTGTTTTAGCAACCACAATTTCATCGATAGTGTAAAAAAAAACAAGGTGAAGATAAACCGGTTAAAGATATTGTTTATGTGTATTATAACTTGCAATTGTTGTCCCATTATTGTGACGAGTCAAATATATATAACTCATGTACGAATTGGGGCAGCAATTGAGAGGAAATTTGGAGATGGAGCATTGGTTTTGGACAACTGATGAATTCTTCTGTTGATGATGATGATTGTGGTGCGATTCCACCCCATCTAGTTTCCCTGACCAACACTCCAAAATTAGGGGCTTCATGATCAATTACATCTACAAAATCAACTCCAACTTCACCTCCAGCTCCGTTATCACATGGAATTTTATGGGGAAATATTCATGGTGGTGCAAAGACGAAGGAAAATTAGATAGAAATTAGAATCATTGTTTCATGTTTTTCCCTATTTTGGAATATAATCCGTCAGGATTATACGTTATTGTAAATATTAGGAATATGAAGAGACTCTCGGATGTGTGATCCCAAGAGTCACTGTAAATGTATAAATAAAGGCATTCTATGGAGAAATAATAACAATTCGGGAGTTATTCCACCTGACAGTGGTATCAGAGCAATTCATAACTCCTACATGTACAGTCTGCATTCTGTTGCTATCTGCACCCTGGGCTTTCCTCAGTCTGCAGATTGCATGCATTGGTGCATGCGATGGCTGCTCTAACTTTCATGAGTGATGTGATAATCCTTGTGATAGTCCCATTCTCTGCCTTGATCCCATTCCCTACACACCATTGCGATCTTCAGTTTCTAGTATTCTGATCGTTACTATAACACTCAATGCTTGTGACTGCATAAGTTCTGTGGGAAAGCTGAAAGGAGTATATACATGAGTGAAGCTATTTTTGGTAGCCATAATATTGTATGAGAGAAGCGACTTCTTTGTTTGAATAATCTCTTGTATTGAGAACTCGTAGTGCTGTATTTTGAGAATTGAAGACTGTTGTGAAGTATTCCTTGAGAGCTGCAACTTGTGGCTGCAAATTTTGGAGAAAAAGCGACCTCTTTGATAAAATTGAAGTATTGCTGAGAAGACTACTATACCTAACCCTATTTCGTAACTACGCTCTCTCTTCTTACCATTCCATGTTTACCCATTGTGTCTCCACTCAATCGTTGTATTTATAGACCGTTGTATTTATAGAGACTTCATATACCTGTGATCCATGGTTTGTTTTTGTGGCTGCATTCTATCATGTGTTGAGTGAAAAAGTCGTGAGTATGTGCATTTCACAATAGTGAATATTTGAAGCCGTAATTATATTGTGAGCTATGAATTCCGAGTGCGAGATGCCTTCCATGGGTAAACTATGACCTCAATGAGAGGGACACATGGTGAGAGCTGAGACATCAATCTCATTGTGGATAGCTGCAAAATTATGATATGATCAAGAGCCAACCTACAGGAGAATGTATAACTTTGGAGATTCACGTCATCATACATCTGCGTGAAGTGTGACTGTGTTGATTGAAGTTGTGATATGTTGATGTAATTCCTTTGAATACCAGTGACTGAATACTGATGCTGAATATTCACATAGTTTCTAAAGTGTATGGAGGTAAAATCTTGGTGTCGTATTTACTTGTGACCGTTGGAAGTGCATAAAACCTAATTCCTGTGCGTGGATTTTTCTGGGAAAGTCTGCAAATATTTTCATATGTAGGATATGGGTGCTACATATTGAAGAGGCCCGTGACTTTTGTATTGAAGCTTTGATTTTGAATGTATGTTTATGGGATTGTTGAGTTTTCTCCTTTCGATTTGAGGTCGTGATTTGAGCTTGAAACTTTGACCAGTACATGAGAAGATTGTTGGTGTACGTCTGTATTTTGAAGAGTGTTGCAGCGTTGACAAGAAGGTTGCGTTCTAATCTCTTGAAGAAAACCTGCTTTTCTTTGACCTGCGCCCTGCTACTTTGCGTTGGTGAGAGATTGTTTTCTACTAGTTTGAAAGCCATTGAAAGCATATTTAAAGTTGGTACTATAGGCTTGAGAGGATTAAGTTTGTATTTCAAAGTTTGACAATAGCAGAGACATTGGCATTGTTTTAAAGCTTGAGGAAGGTGGCAGAGACTTAGACCTGCACCTTTACTCTTTCTTCTTTTTCTCCTATTGTTTTAGTTGCAAGATTCAATCACAGAAGATGCCATCTATAGCATCTGTAGTTGGTGCCACTCTCACTAGCAAAGACACTGCCAAAGATCATCCCAAAGGAGAAAGCAGCAAGAGAGGTAGAGGAAGAAGAAACTTCAGAGGTAGAGGGGGCAGAAACAACTCCAGCAAAAGATCAGATTTGAAGTGCAAGCGTTGTGGAAAGATTGGACACACAACAGCTCAGTGTTGGGCTTCGTGGGACTCCATCAAAGATAGACATAACCAGAAGAAAGATGACAATAAGAACTAAGATGCTAGTAAATCTTCAGATTCTGCTCATTGTATTGCTGCACATTGTAATCTTGGTATTAATGAAATGACTTCACTTTCATCTTACATAGATTGTTGGCTACTTGATACTGGTGCAACATCACACATGACTTTTAGAAAATACTGTTTTGAAGAACTTAATGAAACAATAAATGGCATAGTTTACTTTGCAGATAAGTCAAGTCTTAAACCAAAGGGAATGGCCACCATTCGGTTGAAGATGCCTGGATTCCATGATTTCTTGTTGAAGAATGTTCTTTTATCTTCCAGAGTTGCATAGAACCCTGCTGTCCTTGGTGCAGATTCGATAGCAAGGCCATTCCATCCACATGTTTGATGGAATCGTAGAAATAAGAAAGTCCTCTGACAACCAAGTCATCATGACTGGATACGAAGATGGGAAGCTGTTGAAGCTAAAAGGTTCATCTGCAAGGGTTCAAAACTATGCCTACCTCTCTCAGCATGGAGAAGGTAATTTGTCATCAAGTTTATTGTGGCATGCAAGATTTGGTCATCTAAATTATAACAGTCTTCGTTTGTTGAGAAAGAATGGTGTATTTGGTTTGCCCACCATTCCCAAAGAGAAGAGCAAATGTGATGCATGTATATTAGGGAAACACAGTAAGCTGCCATTCCATGAATCTAATTTCAGAGCAGATAGGAAATTAGAATTAGTGCATTCTCATTTATGTGGCCCAATGCCAACTCCTTCTGCCAATGGGAATAAGTATTTTATGACCTTTGTTGATGACTACTCAAGAATGTGCTGGATTTACTCATTAAAGACAAAATCATAAGCATTTCAAACATTCAAGGACTTTCATGCATTGATAGAAAAACAAGCACAATCTAAAATTGGTACACTTCGTACTGACAATGGGAAAGAATACACTTCAAATGCTTTTGAATATTATCTTCGCCAACATGGAATTGCACATCAGACTACAGTTCCCTACAATCCTCAACAAAACGGTGTAGCAAAAAGAATGAATAGAATTGCAA
>LPNX010525056.1:207933-233654 GCA_001517045.1 Pseudotsuga menziesii | reverse complement strand
GACACTGGTCAGCTGCAAAAAGAGTTCTAAGATACTTGAAGGGGACTCAAGACGTTGGACTCAAGTACTCTAAGGTGGATGACTTCAAAATTATTGGGTACTCTGACTCATATTTTGATGGCGATAAGGAGACAGGAGTATCAACTTCTGGATACACTATGAGTCTTGGATCAGCAGTTGTCTCATGGAGATCACGCAAACAGTCAGTTCCGGCAGATTCAACAACAGAAGTAGAATATGTGGCTGCAGCTGAACCAACAAAAGAAATAGTATGGCTCAGGAAGATACTTGAACATTTGAAAGAAAAACAAGAGAACTCCACTCCATTATTGATCGACAATACTTCTGCAATCAAGCTGGCTAAGAATCCTAGATTCCATGATCGAACCAAACACATCAACACAAAGTATCATTTGATTCAACATCATGTAGAGGCCAAGACAGTCCATCTTTGACATTGTTCCACAAATGATCAAGTTGAAGACATCTTCACCAAAGCGCTTGGACGAGAAAAGTTTGAAAGATTCAGAAACATGCTCGAACTTACTAACACCCCTTCGGATTAAGGGGGTGATTGTTGGAATATAATCCGTCGGGACTATACGTTATTGTAAATATTAGGAATATGAAGAGACTCTCGGATGTGTGATCCCAAGAGTCACTGTAAATGTATAAATAAAGGCATTCTATGGAGAAATAATAACAATTCGGGAGTTATTCCACCTGACACCCTAATTTGTATGTCATGGAGTTTAGCTCAATTTAGTGTTTTGGGCCTTTCTCTCTTCCTAATAAAATTATCATTTTAGATCTTATGCAATCTACCTATTTTGCAAACATAACTCTTGGTCATGTTAATAGTTGACAAATAACCTATTTCATTCAATAATTAAATGGTCTATTTCCTAATAAATAGTTTAAAATTTTGTAGGTTGGTAATTTCTAAATGATTGATGCTCAAATAAATAAATGATTAATCGACATTAATCTACTCTGAATGGCATTTCTAACTTCATAATAATGTTGTATTCATATACAAGTAGAAAAAAATTCAAGTATTCAAGTATTTAAAAATCAATGGTTTTTGTCGTTTCTGCCAAAAGGTAGGGGGCCTGACAGGTCGTCCCAGGCTCTAGGCTAGTGATCTTCATGTGAAGTCCAAGCACCTAAAGCCCATGCCATACCTTTGCACTACGCATCAAATACCCATAGTGAGATCGGCCCTTATAAACCCATATGAACATTAACACACTGCCAATGTGGGATAAATCCCAATAGGTGAGTCAATCACCATCATCGATCACTTGATCAGACGGTTGTTGAGACTCCGCCTGCAGCTCTTCATTCTTATCCACTGTGATTTAAAATTGATGCTCAAGTCTGCTTATCGATTCGATTTTGATCTCTGCAATTATGTTTGCATTGTTTTAGTTTCAATTCCATCATTCGCATTCAATCTCTGATATTTCTATCGATGCATAAACTTGTTTAACATGTTAACAGACTTGATCGACTTGGTCTTTGGATTTAGTCCTGGTGACTTTGATCATGTTTTGACATAGCCTTCCTCCACGAAGTCATTGTTAAACGGTTTTGTAGCACTTCCAATCACAACATTTTACTGAAGGTAGGGTCTTCTACTACTTGGACAGAGCATTTTGTTGATGGCAGAGTATCATCGCTCAGGGTTTCCTCAAGACTAGACACTTCCATGTCCTCTACTACTTGATCAAACTTAATGTATTTAAACAAGGATCATGACTCAAACTCCTTTAATGCTTCAATAATACATCTGTTACAAGAGGACCAGTCTTCTGCAAGATAACTTACTGTCTACTTGTCCAATTTACTTCCCAAGGTAATTCCTTTTTCAACAGGGTCACATTCAGTTACAGATCTGCCATAAATTTCTTTTTAACGTTCTTCTCAGAGTTGTCAATACTGCCATGTAATAACATAGTACCTCACAACCATCACAGTTAGCAGGAGGACCATTCAAGGATATAAGGAAAAATGTAGGACCTTATGTTGTCATGGTCCTTGTGTAGGGCCCTACACATAATTACTTTACCTTACAAGTGAGATATGGTGGCCATTTCAATATGTGTAACATTGATAAGGATGATTATTTTGGCCTATAACATGGCTCGAAAACTAAATTAAGGTCTTATTCCATATTAGTTTTCTATACGATTGATGGTCCATGCATGTTAACCTAGACTACCACATAAGAACTACATATGGAAACTCTAGCCTACATGTAACAATGTGGCTCATGAGTGATGTGTCGTAAGGCCTTGAGACAACACATAATCTCTATGGAGGGAATATTCTTTCAACTACAAGTGGGATATGTCTGTATTTTGATATTTATAACATCGATAATTGATCTCTTGGACCACACCATGGTATAGGGTTTAAATTTATGGCCTAAGTTCACACCATTTGTTTACAAGGTCGTGGACCATCATGATTCCCTTGACCATCACATAGAATGGATCTACATAGAAAATGTCTAGTCTACATGTGAGATATGGTCATCATTTTGAAAACTTGCACATACAGGACGGTTCTTGATGCGTGACTTAAAATATAGTCAAAACTATGGTCTTAGGTTGTAACATTTGCCTCTAAAGCTCATGCTCCATACGCAGGGCCCCAAATTAGCACCACAAGCCCTCCAAAGGGAATCTTTGGCATGCAAGTTGGATATGGTCATGGCCATTTTTAGGTTTAGAACAACATGGATGGTTAAAAATGATACCAAAGTAAAGGTTTCATGAGTCATAATTTGTGGGGTCCTTAGCCACCACATAGGCCTTATAAATGGGAACTTTGTCATGTGAGTAGGATATGGTGTCCATTTAAAGATTGTTACACCAAGTCGAGTTCAATGCCAAAAATGTAGGTTGTTGGGTCAAAACTTTAGTGTACTCTAAGGCTCTTCATGGGAACCAAGAATGGTTCTCATGGTATGAGCTATCGTTCATGGACAAAATTTAGGGCCTTGTTGATGACAATGATTATGACGAGGAATGAATTTTTATTTGATTAGGGTTTAATTGGTTAAGGGGTTAGGGGATTTAGGCATATGGGTTTTTAAGGTGTCATGGTTATGGTTTAAAGAGGTTATGGTCATTATGGTCACATAGGGAGTTCGAGGGGTTTAAAAAACCACCTCCAAAAGTCATTAAGGTTGGACTTGTATTTACCTATGTTGATAGTTTGGGATAGAAGGTTCTACATAATTAAATGCTTAGTTGTTAGGGGTTTTAGTGGTTAGGTTCCTTATGGTCACGTTATGATGTATGAATTGTGCAAAATACATAGTCACTATGGTCACACTATGGTCGCAGTGGTCGCATTAATTAGCACTTAAGGGATTTAAGGGTTAGGGATTAGATGATTAATGGGTCAGGGGATTTGGGATTAGGGAGTTTATAAGGATTTAGGGTTACATTTCAATGGGGTTATGGTCACTATGGCCATTAAGGTCACATTATGGGGGTTATGAGTTAAGTTTTTTGGAACTTGATAATCCTTCAACATTTATATCCTCCCATTTCCATTTATCATGTTCTAGTGTAGATTCATCAATTTCTAACTTGAAAGGGAAATTATAAATGTTTTGTTATAATTTCTAACTTGATGTATGCAATATTACTATTTTACCATTGCTACAATCGCATTCCTTATCCTCTGTTGATTCCATTTCTTTGGTGTGGTTTCTATCTTAAATTCATTTAGTTTCATGTATGTAGTCTCTTATTTTGTCTCCTAGTTAACTTTTATTCCTCCTCTGCTCCTTGGATCTATTTTGATTTGTTGTTTCATTAGTGTGTAGTGTATCCTTCATTATTAAGTTCTCCTTAGTTTCATTATGATCTTGGTTGTATTCTTTATTTATTCATTGGGATTGGGTTTATATCCCTCCTTATCCATCTTCTCATGGTTATTCACATCATGAGTGAGTTTAATGAAGCAAGGGACCTTGGTTTGGGTTTCTTAGTGGCACACCCTTTCATTTCCTCTAAACTACTACCCAACCATCATAGTTCCTATTTCCATTATCCTCCACTTGCACATGTTTAACATTAAGGTGTTGTCCCATAGTTAATGGCGGTGCTAATTCCATTTTATGTTAGTGAAAGGAGATATTCCCATAGTCTAGATTTTGGACCCACCCATTGTCCATATAGTCTAGATTTTGGATTATGGCTTGAGAAATTCATCTCCTTCAAAGATACACTTTTGAAATTTAATTTGAACTTTAAGAATCCCTTCATTTTGTCTATCTACATCGATAATTCCACCTTGGGACTTGCTTTTAAACTTTCCCTCTAGGGTCAAGGAGGACTACTACATAGTCGATGGGTTGATGTGCAAGGGTAATAAATTATGAAAGACATTGAATGATAAATATTATTATGATAACTATAAGTTTGGGTGTCTATATTATTGGTCATTGGGGTTCATTCCTATGAGACATTATGGTGATTCACCATATGATAAGGATATTTGTATCCTTGAATTTATCTCTACCTCAACAAAGAGTGTCATTCTTAATTGAATCGTTGACTTCTTTATTAGGCTTTAGCATAAAGGCTTCCACTTGTACACTAAAATTCTATCTTTACTCCCTATCTAGATGCAAATGCTTAGTTTTCCAGTGCTCCCCTCCTCTAAGGGCTTCTAAAGATCGACAAAGGACGAAACTACTTCTGACCATAGACCACCTCTGCATCCTCCCGAACCCATTAACGTTTCGAGTCTCGACCCCATCCCAACACTCAGTTGTAGGCATCCAAATCACAACAATAGGCTCCCCACTCCTGACGTCAACACACTACCCATTATAGCTCCCCTTCTAGTTCTTCTAGTTATTTCAAACATATTACTATTTCAAGTTTTCCGCATTCAGCTTCAGATATTAGGAGAGACACTTCCAGTGTGTACCATGACATACTCGCTATTTTTGGATCATAGATCCCAGATCCACTCTCCTTGTATATTTCTTTCCCTATTTAGACCATGCATCATGACCTAGGAGTTGACATATATCCCATAAGCCATAAATGAAAATATTGTTGATGATGACTTCGATGTACAACATGGGCCAACGCAAATGCATTAGCCCTCTATGTTAGGAGCTAACAAGGCCAAAATTACATGATGGGATAGTTGCAGGCCCCATCGATGAATAGAGTGAGGGAGGTTCCATCTTGTAAAGAAGAAACCTTAGATAGTTATTCACCTTCCCAATATCCAATAACCGATAGGGAGGTTGACTACTAGTTTGATGCCCTCTTGGATGATATGTTTGCTTCTTGGTTGTGTTCTCTCTTGCATGACAAAAATAGATAAGTTGTAATTCATATTTTGACTCCATCATTCTCTAAATACCCCCGAAGAGGTTCTAATTCCAAGAAGAGATAAATCTTTCTAGATTGAATACAACCTAGTTTTAGTCTCCAAACATTTGAAGGTATCTAACACATTCCTCCAACACAAAAAACATCAAGATTGTTGCAAAACTAAACTCTACTATGTTTTTCATAATAACATCAAAACTACATTAAAAACCAATTTATATGAATTTAATAAAAGTAGAATTCTTTCTACACACTAACACCTAGATTTTATCACTAACACCTAATTTACATGAGATAACACCACCAAAGAAACCAAAAGGTTTATCCTTTCCTACCACTAAGTTTAAAAGTGCACTTACATTCTCATGCTTCTTTACTTGACCATAGTACCTTAAATATATATTACTATATATATAAACTTAACCAACAAAATACATATATATAATATACACATAAAACAAACCATCAAAATAAAAAAATAAAAAAAATATGCATCAACTTGATTTTCTAATGTACTCATCCTGTAGTGGTTCTTTTGTGCAAACCTTGGGTAGTGACATATATTTATGATGTCATCATGTATTAAGGTCTTCAATCCAACCTACCACCTGTATCACTTTTTCTATGTTTTAAATTATATGTAGTTGAACATTGGGAAAACGTTGTCTAATTACTGGTCACTAATGTATCTTGTTGTTGGGTGTTTCACTGTCTTAATTAATTCACCAAATATTTAATTATCGGCCGAGGTTTGTAATATTAAAGTTGACACAAAATATATGCGAAGGCAGAAGGGTTCCTAAGGTGTCGTGGAAATATTTTAGCAAAGAAAAGATCGAAAGATCTTTCAAAATGAAAAACTAAGTCAAACTCAAGAAATTCAACTACTAAGGTAATTAGGCTGGGGCAATACTACTAGATTAGAGCAGTATCGAGCTATACTACTCTACTCTATCAAACATGAACTATGTATTTATAAATAGTACTATTCTAAGAAAGTAAACTACTCTTTTACAGTGTACTCTATTAATTAATTATTCTGCTTCTTAATATGTAAGTTAGAAAGGCTAAAACAAATTCAGAATCCTTACTATATGAATGCAAAAGATTATAGTAAATGACACAATATTATAACTATTTAGTTTACTTAAGAAACCCAATAACTAAGCTATACATGCGATTTGACAAATATACAGTGATTTGAATCAACTTATCTAGTTCCACTCTCCTTAGGTATTATGAGGATATGCATTCATTGTGATTGGAACTGGAGAAGGAGGGGTATCAAAATGGCTTTCAAAAGAAATAAAAAAACTGAATGGGATCATATATAATTTAACATCTACAAATAAATGTAAACTAAGTAATGTCCAATTACAAGTAATAGTAAACATTCTTTTTTATTCCATAAGCAAATGACTCTAAAAGGATGTTATTAACAACCAAACTATTAACTAAGAAACAAGATTATTTTAATGGACCACTTGGAATTAAGGGTATATTATTATCACATGAAACAACTATAATTGGGAAACAAGTATAAAACTTAATAAAAGCAAGTATAAAACTTAACAAAGAAGCAAGTAGAAAACTTAATAAAGATATTATGTTTCCTAAATCTAAATCTATTTTCTAGAAATATTCAGTAACTATAACATAAGGAAGACAAATCCTATGCTAGAGACTTTTAAAAACTTAATGTGCCTTTTAAACAATAAAATTAGTAACTTAAACCCTGAATTCAATTACATAAGATTGAAGTAACTCAACTAAGGCTACAATTGACAAATCCTACAACAGAGGCAAAATGAAGAACTCAAAGACAGAGGGTATACAATCCAAAAACAACCTAAGATAAAAGTGACAAAGGATAAAAGTAATTATAGAACTATATTATGTAAAGTAAGGTCCTAACTAGACATAGATAGTTACTTTTCAATTGCAGAAAGTAACATATTTTCATAAATAAGAAGACTACACTTGAAACAAGCATAAAACAAAATATAAAATATGAAAGGATGAACGAAGGTCTGGATGACAGTTTGGATAGACAGTCCGAGTGACAGTCTAGACAGACAGTCTGAACAGGAAAAACAATGAAAACTACAAAACAGATGGCCTAAATGATTCTGAATATCAGCTGACTTGTGCATATGATATTGCAAGGTAAAGGAAAGAGTGACTAAGCTTATTTTAACAATTAAAGCATCAGAGGAATAAGAGTAACTTATACTAATTAAAAGAGAGATTATTTCCTATTATTTAACAAGTCAAATGAAAAATAACTAAAACTAACCTACAACTAAACAGGAATTGATAAAATTAAATCTAACTATGAGCTGAACCTAAAATATTAGATTAATCAGATTCTATCTAATTGCAATTATAAAACTAAGAAACAATGTTGAAAAGGAAACTGAAAACAACTATTGCGTAGTCGGCCACTTGTTATTATGGGAATGAAAACTATTTTAATCGCCACAATATAAATCATATAACTTACAACAAACACATGTTACAAAAGACAAAGAAATAAACAGAAAAAATGTATAACATAACTGAACTACACACAGAGACTAAAAATATAAACTACTTGGTTGCAAGAAAGGAAAGAACGAAAAATACACAAAAATGGGAGACGGCTGGTTGTTGAGGGTCCCTCTCAGCAATCAGGGTTGTGCTTCAACTAATCAACCACTCACGACAGTAGAAACATGTATGCGCAGCTGAAAATATCACTTTATATTGAATTTGAAACAAAGTTTACAGAGCTTCTTTTACAATTACTGATCAACCAACTAGCTAGCTAGCTCGGCTCTCTCTTGGAGATGCCTTTATATAGCTTTTACATAGGTGAGCAGGTCGACCCTTTCGGTGGTCGACCGCTACAAAAATAGTCAATCTTTAACTGATAATTAAATAACTATATGACGTTTGGAAACAACGCGCAACCACCTTCCTAAGCTTTAGTGCGTCGATTCTCCTCGTGCAGGATATGGCCATATGGGTCTTTGTCAATGTGGGTATGCATTGTGGTGTCGCATGGAGAGGGGAGGACAATGAGCCTTCTAGACCAAGGGCCATCAAAGTAGCAGAAAGCGTCGACAATAGAGCAACTAAAAAATCCTTATGTGCTTTAATTATTTGGAAATATGCCAACTAGTAGCGTGTGTGTCGATCGGAGGGCTGGATGGCGAGCTAGGTATGATCTGCCCATATTTAGCATGAGTGCATGTCCACTTGGAGGCTAGTTTGAAGACTATAATCTGCAAAACAAATCCATGTATTAGGCATGTTTCCAAATTTCGCAGAATTGCTTAATAAAATCACGAAATAATGGAAATAAACCAAGGCTTGCATAAATTCCAAATGCATTCCTACCTGGGGCTAAATGATAAGCTGAATGACACAAAATGTGTCAAAAAGATGACAAAATAGATTCCAAAAGAGTAAATTAACAGCCAAAAATAGTGACAAAACTGGGATCAACACTCGTTAAGAAATGTAGGGTAATCCACCGATGATGAAGTGTGTGATAAGGTATTTAGTACAATCAAAAGGTGTGAGTAAATTATTTGATGTCAACCATCCAAGTGAATCAATGATGTATACCCACTATTGACTACAAGCAAACTTGACACTAATGATGACAAGCCCCTAAGTACTGTCGAGGTTCTCTAATCCTACTTCCCAAATAATGTTTTGATGTCAATAGGAAGAGGCTCATCAGAAGGAGAGAATTAAGGCATCTATCATCATCTAAAACAAAACGTGTAACTAATTTGATTGATGGACCTGAATGTAAAAAGACCATTAGATGTTTCTTGATAGCGGGATGATCAGCATGCATGGTAAAAAATCCAAAAAATGATTGAAATTGGTTTAATCAACTTCATTTGAACATGAACATGAACATGCAATTAATATGAATTGGGTAACAACTTATACTTAGACAAAACTAATGACTAAAATATACCAATGTTAGAGGCATTTAATGGAGACTATATAATGATTGGAAGGATAACCAATATGTGGAGTAACTCATAATTACTGTATGGATTCCAATTACACAAGTCTAAACTGTAATATTGTTTTATGCAAAACATGTGTTATGTTCAAGGGCAACACTCATTGGCTGTTTCCATGCTTTAACATAATAAATTACAAGGTCGATATTATTCCCGCACTTTTTTTGCTTTATATTGTTTTGTATTTTTCATGCTTTTCAAAGTGCAAAAAATAAAAGATTATAGTATTGTACAATGGAGGGAACAATTTTTCATAATGCCATGCGATTACATTCCAAGTGCATTAGGAGTTGTGGGAAAAATCTTTGAATAGCTATAGTTTCGTATCATAGAGAAAGAGAGAGATAACTAATTAAATTTCCCTAGGATTCTTGACTTAGATTCATGTTTTTTATCTAATAAGTGTGAGAGAGAAGCATAATTGAGTGAGAGAAGCAAAAAGGAACTTGGATCTTATATTTTGACCTTAAGATTCCCATGAACAAGCTCCAAATCACTGCAATCGATAGATCTTGACACTCAGAAAGACAAATACCCTTCTCAAAGCTTATGACAATATAAAAACCAAATTAAATAATGAATCAACATTAAAATGTTCAATCATACTTAGTTCATTGGGAAAACTAAATCTTCTACACCAATAATAACAATGATTGAGCATCATAGTTGCGCGGGGGGGGGGGGGGGGGGGGGGTAGATCTCTATTAATTAATGAAAGAACAATAAGTATGTGTTTACCTCATCTTGTTTATGGCACCTCCATAATCATTTTTTGAGTCCCTTTGTACTAGAATTACTAAGCCTTCGCCCCTCCAAATATTTCAAACTCCCTATTGGACAAAGTATGGAATCCAAACAAATAAATGGACCTCATGAATCAAGGAGAAAATGAATTCTCAAAAACAAGGGTTTTTGAGGGTGAATGGACATAAAAACTCTATGATTCAAGACCAAATATTTCAACACAACCTTATTATGGATGCTTCATGTCCGTATCTCTCCCATAGATGTCTCATTTATATTTTTTGGACAAGGTTGAGATAGTTGGGAAGGTGGTTTCGAGGAGTTACACTCAAAAAACTACTTTTCCAACCATTAAATTTTGCAATTTTTTAGTTTTTTTTTTGTATTTTTTAACAAATTTTTAGGGCACATGCTCCTTGGAAGAATGCAAGGAGCATACACACGTGCCTTTAGTGAACAAAGGGTGTGTATTATCTCAAAACCACCATTTTTAACACGAAAAGGAGTTGGAAGGAGTTAATAACTTGTCATGAGGTGGAACCAACACCTTATTTAAATCCTATCCCTGTAAAACCCCCGGTTTAACCATTGTAATGTATCAAATCAAGAATGTGTAAATGAAATCATGGTGAAGATTTCAATGCCAAGGTCCCACCATTGATTTCTCGATTATGTATCAACAACTAGATATGGTACTATGTGCTGGTCATGCATAATAAAGATTGTGCACATAATGTAATTAAATAAATATATTAAAGAAAACCCAGAAATGACTGTACAACACAACGATGAAGCAAAGGGGAATGATTCTCACGAGACTAAGGGGTGAGCTATTAAACCTATGAGCCACTAAGTTGACATGTGTGCTCAACCTTTCAATTCTTCCAAAAAGGAATTGGTTGAGGCAGTTATTATCTCAAGAAGAGGGAGGGGCATGGCTATCATCTAATGTCTCAGATGCTATGCAGTTCTACGATTGGGATTGTTGTTGTACAATAGATCCCATCCCTTCATTAATTGGTCATTCTGACTTCTTGGGGGTTCGGCTCTCTTGGTAAGGGGGACTGCACTCCTGGGAGAATCCTAGTGAGTGCAGCAAAGCTTCAAGGTTTGGAAGTTTTCCTACATGAGTATGCATCTCAGAGAAAGAGACCGGGCATATGGAAACTCCTTGCACATGAAATCCTTGGCAAGATGAATCACTCGAGGGAACCGTGGATCGATGAGGGGACGCCTGAGCCTGCAAGGGTGAGTATGGTAAGGAAAGTATGTATGCCTGAGTTAGTCTATTTGACACAAATTGCTTGTAAGCACTCCTTGTGCGTGAAATCCTCAACAATATGGGTCTCTTGAGGGAACTATATAGTAATGAAGGGGATTCCTAAGCCTAGATGGGTGAGTGCGACAAGGGAGGTGTGTCATGTTTGAGTCAATGTGCCTGATTGCTAATCTCTATTGACCTATTAATCTTGATTTCATTGACCTATTTGCGTCGCATTGACAAACATGGGAGTGGATAAGTAGGGTTTGGATGTTCTCAATAAACCCAGTGAAGGTTGGAACCTCCATGTGGAATATGACCAAGTTTTGGGTTATCCTTATATGCACACACTAGTAAGCACCTTGGAAAGATGGATTGCCCAAGGGAATTGTGGAGTGGTGAAGGGGATCCTTGAGCCTGATAAGGGTGTTGTGTGGGGTAGGTATTGTGGAAATTGAGCGGGCTTATCCTTCTTGAGGTTCCTTTACCTTTATGGTTGAGCTCACTAGTTTAGAAATCCTTTCCCGTATTCCTCTTGGTAGTCTAATAAACCCATCTGTGTACTAGATTCGCTATGTGTGGTGACTTGTAGAACGACTTGGTTTTGTATGGTGTTGTTACGATAGTTGTATAACTTGATAACCCCAACTGCAGGTTGGCTTTGCAATGTGAGTGACTCTTTCTATATACTAATTAATGGCCTGATAAACGCAGTTGTGGGTTGACTTGGTTATTTGTTATTATGTCCTTGTGATAATTGTTGGCTTGATAAACCCAATGGTGCATTGGCTTGGTTGTGTACATGTAATTATCTCTTGGTGACTCAGAGGTATACCTGATAATCCAAGTTATGTACTAGCTTGGCTATATGTGTGATTGAGAGTGACAACCATAGAAGTTTCCCTTTTCTCATGGAGATCATGCTCAACTGGGAGGTGGCCTCTTAGTATAAAGAGTATATGCTAGATAAAGTGCCTACGGTTGGGTGGAACATTATTGTTGCGTAGTCGATTGCTTGGGAAAACTCATTTCAAGATAAGTATTATGTGATGTATTATGTCAATTTAGATTAAAGACAGAATATATATATATATATATTAGTACCAAGTGGTTTATGAATATGCAATGTGATGTTGAATGATTGTATAATCCTCGAAGGTATGTATTCAAGATGATTGTGTAGTCTTGGCTATTTAGCTGTAACTTTGCTTAATTGCTGGAAAATGATCGGTTTGCATGAGTAGATATGAATGTGAATGCAAACAAGTAAGTCACAGGTTTGTAAGCATCATTTATAGGGTTTAACCAGGGGCCTAGGTGTGCCTAAAGAGCTTGGAGTTCGGGATCATAATGCTACAAACAATAATGGTTCAATCCTTGTGGAGACCCAAAAATTAGCTAAGTGTAGCTATCAGAGGACACCTCTGAGAGTGTTCGTACAAAGACCAGATGGAATGGCGTGATCATCATGGCAGAGATCTGATAAGAATTGAAGAAATTTTCGATGGAATGGTTTGGTTGTCAAGGGAGAGGTCCGATAAAAATAAGAGAAGGCCTCGATAGAATGGTATAGTCGTTGGGGGAGACGTTAGATCATAGGCGGAGAAATCCTCGATTTAATGGTATGGTTATCAAGGGAGATGTTCGATAACAATAAAAGAAATCCCTGATGGAACGGTATGGTTTTCAAGGGAGAGTTATAATAACTGTTGGAGAGAGGCTCCAAAGGTTGTAGGAGAAATTTATGATGGAGAATTAGAGGAAGGTTTGACATACCATCAAAGAAAGTTCTGATGGAGTATCGGAGGAAAGCTTGTTGGAGAATCGAAGGAAGTTTTGATGGAGCATCAGAGGAAGGTTCAATTAAGTGTTTAGAGAAAAGATCAATGGGCCAAGTCTGAAAGTCAATATTAGTTGATCATTCAAGGTGAACATGGATTGGAATCCTGATAAGACTCAACATGATGACAGGGGCCATGGATAGAGATGTCTATGTTCAAGCAACATCCCATGTGACCTTGAAGGGTTACAGAGGTGATCGAGAACGCTGCAGAAAGGTATTTAGAGTTGGAATTTCACTGTAGGGGTGTTAATTAATTCCATTATCAACCAAGACAACCACTTTGTAGAGTTTGATGTGACCCATAAATTTTAAGGTTTGCAGGGTTAAAATACCAGATAAGGAACAAAGAGAGATGAGTAGTTCTTCTTGATGGACTTCAAGTTCCACTTCCTGCATGAGAGGAGTTAGTTGGCACCCTCAAAATTAGGGGTATCTTCCATATTGGTGTCTCCCAAATGTGTAGAAGTGGTCACATTGATTTAAAATGAGTTTTATTCTTTGAATTTATGACTCGAGACATACTATTCATCACAATTACAATAGAGTACCCATCTTTGTCAATCTACCATTTTTGTTGGAGATAATCTCTATACTTTTAAGGGAGGATAAGTTGTTGTGCTTGAGGAATTGAGTTGTGTATGGTGTGAGTAGGGAACAAAAGAGGGTTTGCTAATTTTTGCATTGATCATTGTTCTTGAGCTCAAGCTTCAACACCTTTTTGCAATGTAATATCCCTTCCTTTCCCTTATCACACCACTTCATTTTCATCTTTTGCAGGCTTTTCCATTATCTTCCTCTTCTTACATGTAATATACCTCAATGAAGTCTTGTAAATTAATTGATATACAATTTTTTTATAGAATTACCAATGTTTTTAGTAATTACTTTGGTAAGGAATTTACTTTGTCTCGCTATTGCTTTATGTGGTAAACTTTTTTATGATAAGTATAGGAAATCCTGTAGCGGTTTAGTTGCTACCAAGAATCAAGGTTGTTACAGGAATTGTCACTATAAAAATTTTATAGTGCTTCATCATTTCTCATACTTGCGTTGTCGTGGAACCAAATCTAAAACATGGGTTTTGTTGGTCTCTACCCCAATATGGTTTTTTGTTCCTTACAGCTAGTCTACCACCAACTCAACAAGCAAGATGATATGGTCAAACCTGCGACCCAATTGTTTAACAAACTCTGACAAAGACGTGATTCTTGGATGAGAATAGATATTATCATGCTTTCTATCATGATAATATCTCATGGTATCATTTGAGTATTTTCTTTGGTATAGAATCAAATTGCCACATTGTATAACTAAATTTTGCTAAGCAAGGGTTTCTAGTTACACAAGAGACAAGGTGTTGGTTGTCTTATACGCAACCCCTGTATTTTTACCATGTAATCTGGTTGAAAGAAAGGGGGTAGCAGGAGTAGGAAAAGAGAGGGGGTTAGAATGGAAAGAAGCAATTAGTAAAAGAGAACCGAGACTTGCAATTGTGATGTGAATATCTACATTTTCTTTAATATAAATAAATGATGTTATGAGTTATATTTGGTAACAAATCACTCATGTGATAGTTTCCTTAGAAGCACAAGTCAGTAAGTAGGGCCCCTATCTATTTTGTCTTGCAAAGTTGGTTTTCTTTTAAGTTAATGTATTTTAGTAGATAACACTACATTTACGTTCAATAGTTTAATCTTTATATTTCTTATTATTTATAGTATTGAATGGTTGAATGCTTTTGAATTCCAAGTATGGTTTCCCTACAAGAGTCAACATTGAAGGCCAAGTTTCTATAAGTGATCACAAGACCAGTTAATGCCATAAATAATCAACCAAAGGAATCTAATTAATTGAAATATAAGTACAGTGGCCAAATAAAACTCCTCTAGCATTTTCATTTATGTTTTTATTGAATTTTATTGCAAGTGTGTTTATAGCTTAGGCATTTATCTTACATGCATAGTGCTTGTATGTCACGAGCTTACGAGCATCTGAATTGATAATTTAATGAACAACAATTTAAGCAATTAAATTGCTCGACAATTATCTTTGCTTCTAGAGTCCTCTAAGGCACCTCCAATTAGGTAGTAGGACGCTACATATTGAATTGTGCTTTAATAGCCTCCTTGAGGCCACTGATGAAACAATGTTTATAGAAATAATTTGTTAATTTCTTTATATAGATGGTTGATTGCTCAAAAGCTGAGATAAAATCTGTGACTTAGCTAGTTTGGCATAACTTGGTAAGTTGCCCCAAATAGTGAGTATCTCGCTTGTAACAGGCACATATAACTTTAACAAATAGACTACATGCAATGTGTCCCCCATATGTTTTGTTATGCCACTCCCATCATTGTCATTCTTCTGGATCGAAATAATGCCATTCATTAATCCGAGTAATGCCATGGGGGGTGAGGTAATGGTTCATCCGAGTGACCCATCCTGACATTTTAGAACCATCAAACATATTTAGGTCCACTTTAGGAAAACAGTTCTAGGGGGTATTGTCCATGAAGGGTGGTTTATAGTTGTGAGGACCCAAAGGGGGTTGTTGGTGGCTAAATAGTGTTGAGTAAGTTGTTTCTTTCAATTGTGCTTCATTGTGACGTGCATTCAATAAGATTTCTTCTAAGATGTTATGAGATGACAATCAAGGCAATGCTTCATGTATACGTGCCAAATTTTGATAAAAGTTGCTTACCAACTATCAATCCATATTGTTTATTTTATCACAAAGTTTTCGAATCTCTCCGGTATACTGGTCATCATTTTCCTGGACTTTTGCTTGAAGTGTCTTGTATTGTTCTTTGAGAGTGTTAATATTTGTGGCATTGAGTGGGTGTTTATTTGTCTGAGGTCTTACAAGGTGGTCTATAGGGAGGAGGATTGTCCACCATGGGGTGGTTGGGGAGGGTAAGGTTTACATGCTCCCGAAGACGAGGGAGTCTCGTTTGTTATAATTCTTTGATATAGGTATGAAGTCCAACAATAGTGGTCAAACCAATATCTCAAGGTACTAACTAAGGAGGCTTGAATCTATCCTTAGTTACACAACTTGACTACCCAGATAATAGAGCATGATTTCCCCAAGTGTTGTTCTTGATGTACTATAGAAAGAACATGGTCAATCAATTTATATAAACCCAATTCCAAGTATACCTATGGGACTTCTAATGCACCTAAGGGTATGTGGAAGTGAAATTATATATACATGTAATGTCTTATGTGATACTACTTGAAGGGGTACGACAGAGGTTACAAGGGTCACGGGTGTCCAATGATGTGACATAATACCACTTGTATCCGCATGTATGCTTCCCCAACCATAGTTTTACTCGTTGAATGACAGATCTTTAGGTTATTTAAAGATTTTGGAACACGTCTCTAAAAAAAATTAAAATTAGGAGCTTGCTAACACCGTAAAGAGCTCTATAATAACTATAAAATAACTTGCTTTCAGTGACCGAGGCCAAAATTTTGAAGTATACACAACTAATTATAAAACCCTTGTTTAGATATGGTCCTACACGCTAACCTTCAAGATTTTGTAACAATGAAATTTCTACACCTCTTAGTCTAAAATTTTGTTATGTAGTAGCCTAATATGTCTACTTTGCAATGCTAGGGTTTATTGAATTTTGATGTGCCAAGAAAAATTTAGGGTAATTTTCCTAAATCTTGTTGATATTGGACTTCTCAAAAGAGAAAAATTGTATGGTCAGACATGTGTCAAAGATTTTATATCTACATATGAAATTTATACGAGAAACACTATGGTCCATCATATTTCCAATGCAACTAATGGCACTTGATTTGGATATTTCTAACCCTATATATAACATTTTTACCTAGGAAACATGTTTAAGGCTAGTTTTTTGTTAGTTAAAAAACTTAACTTACATAGAGTTTGGTCAGAAGTTGAAATTTTGACACAAATTAATTTCACGTGCTTTTGTTGTAACCTGAAAGTTCCAAACCTTGAAACTTATTGGACAATTTTTTTGAGAAAAAATGCCAAGATTAGTTGTTTGATGGAGCCAAACTCTAGGATTAAAAATTCTTCCCCTTTTGTCGGAGGAAAGAGCTTTAATACCATGTATGATATATTTAAACCTATAACTTCAAAGCAAAGACATAAAAACACAAGAGAAAATAGAAAAAACCATAAAATATTATCTCTTTAGATATTCAAAATAGAGAGCTATGATTAGTTGCCTCTTCAAAGGGACAACATACGATAGAAAATCTCCAAATACAACAACAAGTCTCAACTCAACATTACATGGCTTACTACTCTATGTGTAGTGCCTCAATAGCCAAAGCCCTAACTAATTGTGGCCCCACTATTAATAAGGGTCAACCATCTATGGGCCTTTATTTAGTAAAGGGGCCCATTTTACATTAACTCACTACCCACTAACTATTTAATGGGCCTTATGGGCTTATACATTGATAAAGTAAGGAGGTTAGGGGAGGATCGTAACACTAAAAGTTTTAAATATTTTAATGTATTGGAGAGTACATATGCCCTCATAAGCACCTCATGCACTGATATTGAACCCCTGTCCTACCTTCCGTTGTATAATTCTTATATTTCCCATGTTATATACATTAACATTGGCCCCAGAGTTTGATTGAATTTACAACCTGGCTTCGATTTTGTTTTGGTAGGTCTCCTGGATAAGTGTTGATGAAATTGTCATTGATGCCAACATGTCTTGCAGTGGCTCCACATGTTGACATTGATGCCACCAAGTCCCACTTGCAATGCCTTGGACCCCTTACAGAGTGGGTTTGTCTCATGAAGCACCTTATACCCAGTTGACAAGGTCCTTGTACCCACAAGGTTGGATCTTGAAGTCACCACCTTGTTGAAGATGTTGAAGACCATGTTGATGATGCTGAAGACCCTGGAGATGGTGTTGAAGTCTTGGTAGATGATGCAGAAGCCCTAGATGGGTTGGACAAGAACTAATGACCCATATCATGGTCATTCATGCTCCGAAGGCGTCATGGTACCTAGGAGAAGGCCTAGCAACTCCACATGTGATGTGATGATGGATCTTGACCCTTAGAGATCTTATGGTGTGGTTGAAGAAGTCCTTGGACCCACACTTAGTGGTTTGATGACCTTGAAACCTTTTTGGGGGTCATGGAGGTCTTGAATGATGATGATGACCGCGTATGGTCCTTGACATGCTATGGAACCCATGAACATGTCCTTGGTATGATGAAGAATCCCATGAAGACTTGGAACTCATGATGAAGACCTTGATTCCCTTGCAAAGGTAATGGATCCCACTACTTGCACTTGACATGGCATCTTGATCCTTAATGAATCCCTTGTAGCTTGCTAAACCCTTGCCATTGATGTTGATTTGTGAAAAAAGCCCTAATGGCTTAATGAATAACATGATGGAACCCACTTGGACACTTAGACACACTAGATGATGGTGACCTCAAAGACAAAACCTTGAATATGAAATGTTAAAGAAATACATGAAGCCATAATAGTTTAATAACACCCTTATGATAAGGAGTGATTGTGTGACTTAAGTGAAAGGTGGATATTGAATAAAGTAATTTAAATAAATAAAATTAAAATTCTAAGTCAAAATTAAAAATTCAAATTACAATTTAAATTAAAAAATTAAAATTCTTACCATTCTTACCTTTGAAGACAAGTCGACCAACATGAGACATGTCCACTTTAAGGTGTATTTAAACACATCCTTGCTCACTCCAAATACACAAACAAATGGGTAAAAGAGAAGGAGCTCGCTAGCTTAGCTAAGGGAGAACTTGACTGTGGCAGCAACAGAGTGAAGAATTCGCAGCAGCTTTGCACATAGACAGTTTTTTTGTTGTTGTTTATTTTGCAGTCCAATATTGGACTTTCTTGGGTCCAATTTTGTAGCTAAGTTGATCTATTGAACAGTCCTAAATTATTGACCGTAGCAACAACAACAACATTGTTTTAAGCACTCCAACAACACAACAAAAGTGTAGTAAAGATGGATCGCTGACTAAGGAAGCTTTACTGAGATTTTTCATGGAGTATTGATTGAGGAAACAATCTCGAACTGTTTGATGACTAGCAGCAATCCGAGGTACTGAGGTGAATCCGAGGGTTACAGCAGTAAGGCAACAGTCTAAGCTTTTAATTTTTACAGTAGCACTGGAAGTTGACAAGGCTAAGTTTGTCCTTTTGTAGACTGCTCCTCCTCATCCGAGCCGTGCTAGAGTTTACCCCAACTCATGGTAGGGATTTTCCCGGCCCATCCGAGTTCTATCTAAAGTTTAACAACCCGTTTGGGGTTTATACCTGCAGCACAGCTATGCCCTATAAGAAATGTGGTGGAGCTTTGAAGGTTTTAAGGCAGCAAAACAAGTCTTACAACATAGTGTTAAAAGGCCAAGTCAAGGTCTTCTACACCAGTCATAAATATCCCAGATGTCGAGTCCAAAGTGTTGATGAAAGTTCCAAAACATATAGTTATATATACAATAGTTGAGTTCATGTACAGTATAAGTGCATTTATACAGTGAGATGTGAGCGGTTGTGCATTGATGATGAATACCTAGATGAAGATGATGATGTGTTCATAATTATAGATACAGTTGTAGATGTATAGAGTATTACAGTACAATGGTAAATTTAGTGGTACATGTACTAATTTGATGCATAGTGTATGCAATGGTACATATATTGTGAATTGAGTCAATATATTCAATATAAACAGTGAAGGATGCACTAGTGATACAGTAATATTTACAATGATGTTTGTTGTATGATGTTGATGTTGCATGATGATGAGATGAGTTGATCTTGATGATGATGTACACCCTATATTATAGACCTTGATGACATGTTCAGACCTTAATGTTTGATGGCTTGAAAGTGAATAATAGTGGTGAAAAGCAATTGACCAGCATTGATGAGTAGAGAAGATCGACCAGTGGTGATGAGCAAGGTTGATGAGCAAAGATGGTTGAGCAACATATTGATGACAATCAGAGATTGGCATCAAGCTTGCAAGTAGAGTCTTGCATTTGAGGATTGGGCTCCTCAACCTTTTCTTAGTTTGAGCTAAGAAAACCAAGTCGGGTCCTATTATGAGAGTTTGTGCTCTTTTCATCAGTTGGTGCTAAATGTAATTGAGAACATTGTAGTCTTCCATGTACAATAAATAAAAATCAAATTACATGTATTCTTGTCTCTCTTTAATGTGATGAATGTGCTTATGACTCGTGATAAATTCGATTATGCAATTGATGACATAATGATTGATATGCTCAGATTGATTAAAAGAAGGTAAACATTTTATAATTGATCTCACATTGATTCACCCCCCCTATCAGTGTGGCCATTGTGTCCAACAATAAGAAGGACGACGTGGTTTTCCATTCTTACTAGGTCTTTTAAAGCTTCCATCTTATAATTGCTACCTAATTCCCTATAGTTCCAGGGGACAATATTCATTATTTCACAATATATAGGTTTGAATTGCCACCTCAAATTTTTGATGGCTTATGCATACTTGAACCTTCAATTGAGATAATTTCAAACCCTAGCTCGAAGGAACTTTTTATAGTTTCTTGTAATCCCAAGTTATTTTCTTTGGAAGCCACCTCTTCCCTTTTCTCTTTGTGTGACTTTTTTCCTAGCTTATTTCGATGATACTCTTCCTCCAAATCTTTCTCATCTTCTCCCAAAAGCATTTAAGCATTTCTTTAGATGACTACTCCACTTTGTGATGTAATGGGTGTATTAGGGGGGGGTCTCTCTTAGATTCCATGGGGGTAACCAGGCTTTGAGATTCAAGAAAAAGGGTGCTTGGGTTAGCTTGGAAGATTGGTTTATAAGTTTTTTTTACTGGGAGGGAGTTGGATACAAGGATCATAGGTTGAGGTTGATTAGAAGAGAGGATAATTTCTAAATCAACTTGGGACAAATCATCATACTTATTGGTGTAGAGGGAAACTAGTCTAGAAGTATCCTTGGAAGAAAAGGGACCGACATTCTTTGATCTTGAAGATTTTTTTATTGGTTGCCGTTGTTCTTCCTTTTCTAGGGCAAGTTAGCAAGCTACAAGCTTGCAGTCTTTCATGAAATGCCCATATTCATGACACACCTTACATTTGAACAACAACTTGTCATAGTTAAGTTTTTGAATGTGTGTCCAATTATATAGGGATAGAGGGATGGTCTCGTGAAGGCCTTACTCTATGTCCACTCCCACACATATACTAGAACATGCACACATTCTATATTTTGACTATGATTTGTCATTATAATTCCATGTAGTATTTCCTATAACAACCAAGGACTAATCACTCCGACAATGCAAAAGTAAGTGAGGCATGCAAACCTAAACCAACATAATAGTGGACACATCCAATTCTAGATCAAAATCCATAGATCAATGATTCTAACACCTTCCTCCCGGGGCCATAAAGTATGGTCCATTATGAAATAATAGATCTCACTCTTCCTTCTTTTAAAATACGAAAGCATAAAAACCATGACCATATAAGTAAATGAAAGGGAACCCTGAATCAATACATTCCAACATTTTGAGATCCAAGTGTCCATTGATTTGGAGAGGGACATAGCTTTGTCAATTAGCGAATAGATATAGGCTCAACTAGAGCAAGAGGCTTAAGATGGGATGTCAGTGGTGGAAGATTAACCACATGGATATCTTCAACCTTTTCCACAAACCTAGGTGAAGCAAATTTTTGGCTTATTTGATTAGTGGATGGTTGAAACCAGGGTTTGGAAGGCAGCAAACTCAGTAGAGATGGGGAGCATGTTGGGGTGGATAGGATTCCCCTCTTGGATCCATGTCTAATAGGCATGAAACAAATCAAGGAAACATGATAGCTGAGAAAGACAACCAAGGGAGTAGAGGGCATAATGCACAGTACATCTCACATGCTACATTATTGACCATAACTCAATGAACAAAAAAATAATGCACAATAACAACTTTATCGTTCAAGTGTAATTGCACCAAGAGGCACTTTCCATAGTCCAATATGAGGGAGAAGTGTAATTGCGTGCTCAACATGGAGTTGACACATGGCACTTTGGTAAAATAATAAAATATTAAGAAAAAAAATGTATAATGTCGGCCCTAACCTGAAGTTCAAAATAAAAAACATATATATTCCAAAGAATTAAAACTTTACAATGTCCTCCCTATCCTAAAGTTCAAAATAAAAAGATATATATTCCAATGAATTAAAACTTAAAAAATTAATGAAAGTTGGATACTTATTGTTATACATCCTTCGAGTGATGTAGGGAACATTCTGATTATCCAAATATGAACTTCTCCATATTTTCAACCACATGTCATGCATTATCTAATTTACTAATTGATATAGCTTTCAAGAGTGCAATTTTGATTGTATCCAATTAATTACTTAATATGGATACTGTAAAATTTATCTATCTTTACCTCTTTGTAATTTACATGGTTTATTTTTACAATGGTAATGACATTCATCTTTTATGATTTCATTTAATATAGTTTTACTCTAGCATATATCCATCTTAACTCCAGATCTATTCGAGAAGTATACAAACCCTTGAGGTGCAAACTTTTCCTTAAGTTTTTGCACTCTAAAAATGTTTGCTACTCCATGGATTTGATCCCTATCGCCGCATGATATATCTAAAATTAAGATGGATCTTTGTTAATATATTCAAAACAAGTGTGTGTGTGTGTGTGTGTTCTTATTTTACAAGTAACTATTCATCCCACCCTCCCACCCATAAGTGAGAGAGATATTTCTCATGGCTCATGATTGTTAACACCCTCTATGTTGAACAATTGAGGAAGGATATGATCAAGAAATGATAAAGGTATATATTAAAAATTGGTTGAAGGGTTGGTATTCATGAGTCATTATAAAAAATGCGCACTTTGGTTAATTCACTACACAAATGGAGGGTGTAGATTTGTGATCGTGAAAATCTACGGTTGCAAATTGATCCGCTGGGAAAAGTTGCACGAGAAAGATGTTTTGACAAAGAAGCGGAATTGGCTAGCAAGACAACAAGATAGACGACCAAGAGATAAAGCAAATAAAATCTACGGTCATAAGGTAGTCCGCGATGTGAAGATGCACGATTGAAACAAGGAGAAAGGCTGGCAGATTGCGTAGAACGGATTTGATCCAACGGTTTAGACAAGAGATGAAGTCTTATCAATGGTCATAGTATACTCTGGAGTGCAAACTTGTGAGATAATTAAAATGGATGAGTGGTAGCAGAATTTAAACCGCTTTCCACGTGGCGTCTTTTAGTGAGTTCTGCTAAGGAATGTGGTAAAGGAAAAACAACTTCTTGGAGGTCCTGGAATGATTCGTCGTATAAAAGGTGAGTTGACCTAGGTAAAGTCATTTTGTTTGCACGCTGCTGGTGAAAAGAAGAAGGGACAGTGTGCCATCTTTTTCCGAAATTCAACTTCTACGTATCTAACAATTACCAGGTAATCCTTAAAACACTGAGACTTTGTTGAAGACTTATTGCCGTTGTTTTATTATGGAGAAAGAGCAAAGTTCAGGGATATTGTGCAGAGTTCTAGATGAGAGAGAAGAAGTTGTTGTTGATAGGGAGAGGAATGTGTTTGACCCTATTCTGTCAGTATGCAGTGTATCAGTCTTAAAAGAACATTTATGGCAGTATAATTCACAAGGGAATGATATCCTAAATGTATGCAGTTCCTTCTTATATTACTTTGCTTTCAAACAAACCCTACCTTTCCCTGAATTTGTCGAGTGGTATGGGAATAGTTCTTCGTCTTCTAAAAAAGTTATTATGAGTCATACAACATCAAAAATCCTTTGTAGAATTGACGCGAAAACTGTTCCCAGGATATTGAGTCTGCCTGATAGTTTTCCTGTAAACCTTGAATCCTTTAATGAGCAAGTCCTAATTGAATTGTATAAAAATTGCAAAACTGAAGTCAGATGTCAGTTTTTATCCAGTATTCTGAAAGTTGGTCAGTCGTTAGAGGGTTTATTTCTACCATACAATCTCAATATTTTCAAGGATGAAGTCCAATTGGTCATGTCAATTGTTAATCAGGTTTTGGGTTTGGACGATGATATGCATGTCAACGAAGTCATCTTAGGTTTTTTTGTTAAGTATAGGTTCGACTAACCATGAATCCCATTCAGGCCGTTGTTTCAATCTTGATGAGTATTTAGCCGAAGTAATCCATACCCAATTGGTTGAATTTCCTAAAGTTAGGTTCTTCAGGTACCAGTCATATTTGTTGAACATGATTTTGTGTTCTAATGTGTCAGTGTTAGGAACCCATGTCAATCCTTCTCTTTACCATGTTAGTATATTGTTGTTGGACTCATATGCTTTGTAAGTCGTCCCATAGTAATTATTGATCCATAGTTTGTGTTATTGTTGTTGGGCGCATATGCTTTGTAAGCCGCCTGTAGTATTTGTTGTTCCATAGTTTATATTGGCCCATGGTTTTCACCCATAGTATTGGCGCCTATTTTTAGTATATAAGTGTGTGTTGAGGCCAAGGAAGGCACCGTGAAGTTATTTTGTATTGAGCTTGCTCAAAGGAGGTTGCCCCCTCGAAGTGGCCTGCGATTAATATAAAAGTGATTTTGAGTTCTGCTACTATATCGTGTATTTTGATTAATTATTTGCTGCAGGGTCCTCACACCTGGTATCAGAGCACTTTCTTGGGCTCGTTGGGTGAAATTTCTGCCCAATTTTTTTTTTCGCTTTTGTTGCAGGTTCGGATCTGGGAATAATCCCTATCCGCTTAACTGTGGGAAGTACTTGGGCATAAGCCCTAAAACTCATTGTGAGGAGTACCACAGGAACCCCGAAGTAGCTGGCCCATTAAGAGGACCTGCCAGTGAAAAGGGCAATGACCCCTACCTGATTGACTAGTTCCCACCCGTGAGGTAAACTAAGAGCTGTCGTTTGTGGCCAAGCGGTTATCAGTTTTACCTGAGCCGTGGAGTGAGGGGTACTGCCCCAATACGCAAGTCGTCAAACAGCATTGGTGGCCGAGTTAATCCCTTGAACCGATAGGAAGCCGCACATACCTGGGGTCCATATCTATTTTCAGTTGCACAATCGTAGATTTCCTCTGTCTAGAACTGTTGCCGGTAAGTTCCGCGCCGTTGCAGATCCATTTGTTGCCGATCATTTCCGCGTCGTTGCAGATTCCACTGTTTCCGATCACTTTCGCGCCGTTGCAAATCCCTTCCTGGAAAAAAATAAAAATAAAAATAAATCCATCTCCTGTTTCAACTCTGTTTTTCGGCCATATCTCCTTGGTTTAAACTCTATTTTCCCTGAAACTTCACTGACTCCTCTGCAATTCCATTCTGCATATTTCATTCCTGAAGACCCTATCCCAAATTCCACTTCCCAAGACCCGAAATTCCACATTTGTCTATTTTTAGGGTTTGCCATAACT
>LPNX010525056.1:190316-207690 GCA_001517045.1 Pseudotsuga menziesii | reverse complement strand
CTAGTGCTTTTGATGACTTCACAGGAGCTCTCACTAAACTTCGCCAAATTGGCACTGTGAAAGAGTATCAAACTGAATTTGAGAAACTAGCTAATCACAATGAAGGATTACCTGATGACTTCTATCGGAGTTGTTTTATCAGTGGTCTAAAGGATGCAATTCGCTCTGAGGTCAAAATGTTCAGTCCCAACACAATGATGGAAGCCTTGGGGTTGGCTAAGTTGGCAGAAGACAAGATGGCAGCCCAACAACGCTCCAAATCCTCTTTTGTTCCCTTCTGAAATATGGGTTCTCAACGACCTCCCATTCTGCCAGCTTCTCACTCCCCTCCAATCAAGCATTTGTCTGAAACAGAGATGCAGGCACGCAAAGAAAAGGGGCTTTGTTATAATTGTGATGAGAAATTCAATCGGGGACATCGATGTGTTCAACAAAAGCTCTATCTCTTGGATGTGGATTCTCCACCTGCCTCTGAAATTGGTGAAGAAGCTCCCGATACAATGGATGCTCCAGTTGACATTCAGGAGCCGCCTACTGACCCTCCATCTTAGGACGACCAGCCCGAGATATCCCTCCATGCTTTAGCTGGAGTCACTGCCCCCCAAACAATGCGGGTACGCGGTTACTTCAAGAAGCTTCCTCTTACAATACTCATTGATTCTGGCAGCACTCATAATTTCATTGACCCTCGGATCGCCAAACAAGCTGATTGTTTTATCCATCCTTGCTCCAACTTTGAAGTCATGGCTGCCAATGGGGGCACCTTACCTTGCAAAGGGAAGTGTCGTAATGTGCGTATCTCTATGGGATATTATAACCTCCGCTCTGACATGTTTGCCTTGACCTTAGGCGGATGTGATGTGGTTTTGGGCGCTCAATGGCTGCGCACACTTGGCCCCATATTATGGGATTTTGCTGAACTTTTGATGCAGTTCTCCCCCGATGGACACAAACACACATTGAAGGGATTACAACTAGGGTCTCTCAGCATCATCAGTTCACATCACCTGGAAAAACTCCTTAAGAAGAGTTCCCATGGTGTCATCGCTCAACTCCATTCCATTCAAATGCAACCATCAGCGGCCCCCACTACTCCTTTGGATCTCCAACAAATTCTGGATCGATATACAGGTGTTTTTGCTGAACCAATGGGACTTCCACCTTCACGACCAGAGGACCATCGTAGTCAGCTCCTTCCTGGAAGCATTCCTCCCAACATCAGGCCCTATCGCTACCCATTTCACCAAAAAATAGAGATTAAACTCCTCGTTAGGGACTTACTGAAGCAAGGTATTATTCGCCCAAGCACAAGTTCCTTTTCTTCACCAGTTCTTCTTGTCCGCAAAAAACATGGGTCATGGCACCTTTGCATTGACTTCCGAGCACTTAATCACCTCACCATCAAGGATAAGTTTCCAATTCTTGTTGTTGATGAGCTTCTTGATGAGCTTCATGGTGTCAATTTTTCTCCAAGTTGGATCTTCGCTCTGGGTATCATCAAATTCGGGTTCATGAGGATGATATCCCTAAAACAACTTTCCGCACACATGATGGCCACTATGAGTTTTTGGTCATGCCCTTTGGTCTCACTAATGCTCCTTCCACATTCTAGGCCTTGATGAATAAAATATTCCGACCCTATTTGCGGAAATTCATTCTGGTATTTTTTGATGATATCCTCATCTACAGTAAAACATGGGCTGAACATCTCCAGCATCTGGCTCTTGTAATGCAACTTTTCTCTGATCATCATCTCCATGCCAAAAAGTCTAAATGTGTTTTTGGCCAAAAGGAAGTTGAGTATCTCGGGCACATTATCTCAACACAAGGGGTTCGTGTGGAACCTGCCAAAATCGCTGCCATGAACAATTGGCCACCTCCTAAGACACTCAAGAGCCTTCGTGGTTTTTTGGGGTTGACTGGATACTACCGCAAGTTTGTCAAGGATTATGGGAAGCTTGCAGCTCCATTAACTGCTCTGTTGAAAAAGGATGCTTTTACATGGACACATGTTACTACGTGTGCATTTGACAAGCTGAAACAAGCTATGTGTACTACACATGTTCTAGCTATGCCCAATTTTTCCAAGCCCTTCACTATTGAGAGTGATGCTTGCGGCAATGGACTTGGTGCTATTCTCCTTCAAGATAAACACCCCATTGCGTTCACTAGCAAATCCCTTTCCGGTAAGAATTTAGCTACCTCCACATATGAGAAGGAAATGATGGCTATTTTGCATGCAGTACAAAAGTGGCGACCCTACCTCTTAAGGAATCATTTTTGCATCAAGACTGATCACCAGAGTCTGAAATATTTCCTAGAACAGCGTGTATCCTCCCTAACACAACAGAAATGGGTTAGCAAACTCATGGGTTATGACTATGATATCACTTATAAGAAGGGTAAGGACAATATTGTGGCGGATGCCCTTTCTCGCACATTTGATGACCAAGGTTCTCTTTTCACTATTTCTATGGCTGTTCCAAATTGGTTGCAATCAGTTCAACAGGGTTATGTTAATGACTCTTCATTATCTCAAATCATCCAACGCTTGGACAACAACCCTTATGCTGTCCCACATTACTCTTGGGATGGTGCTTCACTGAGATACAAGGGTCGTCTGGTGCTTCCCCAGAACACAACTCTTCAACAAGCTATCTTCTATGAACTCCATGCTTCTCCGTCAGCTAGGCACTCTGGTTTTCTCAAAACGTATGAACGGGCACGGCGCAACTTCTTTTGGCAGGGAATGAAAAGGACAATTCAACAGATGGTGGCTGAATGTGATACCTTCCAGCGTAATAAGGGTGAAACAACACCCCTTCCGGGATTGCTCGAACCCTTGCCCATACCTACCCAGATATGGACAGATATTTCTATGGATTTCATTGAAGGGCTCCCTAAATCTGGAGGGAAGACTGTGATTTTGGTTGTGGTTTATCACCTCTCCAAATATAGTCATTTTTGTGCTCTCAACCATCCCTATACAGCCTCCTCCGTTGCTCAAATTTTCCTGGACCAGATCTTTCGTCTTCATGGAATGCCTTCTTCCATTGTCTCGGATCGTGATGCGACTTTCACTAGTCATTTTTTGACAGAACTCTTTCACCACACTGGCACCAGACTGAAGATGAGTTCAGGTTATCACCCCCAAACGGATGGTAAGACTGAAATTATCAATAAATGCTTGGAAACTTATCTTCGTTGCTTCTCCTCTAAGCAACAACATCAGTGGGCAAAGTGGCTCCCTCTCGCTGAGTGGTGGTACAATACCTCTTACCACAGTGCCTCTAAAATGACTCCATATGAAGCAGTTTATGGTCAGGCACCGCCAGTTCTTCTTCCTTACACCCACAGCAGTTCTCCAGTTTAGGCAGTTGACGCGGTCCTTTGAAACCGCGATGAGGTTCTTCGCATTTTGCGCGAAAATCTTCACATGGCAAGAAATCGCATGAAGCAACAAGCTAATCAGCACCGTTCTGAGCACACTTTTGAAGCCGGTGATATGGTTTTTCTTCGTCTCCAGCCTTACAAGCAATCCTCACTAAAACTCAAAGGACGTCATAAGCTCGCTCCAAAGTTCTATGGGCCATATAGGATTCTTCAGAAGATTGGGTCTGTTGCTTATAAATTGGAACTTCCGCCTTCTTCCTGCATTCATCCAGTATTTCATGTCTCTTGTCTGAAGAAAGTTCTTGGCACCAACATCAAAGGCCAAACTATTTTATCAGAACTGGATAATGAAGGATCCATCTTTTTGGAGCCGGAGGCTGTCCTCAATAAGCGCACTCGTCAGCTTCGCTCTCGCTCTATCACAGAGGTCTTAATTCAATGGCACGGAATGCAACCCGAGGATGCTACGTGGGAACCACTCCTTCAGATTCAGCGACAATTTCCACATCGAAAGCTTTGAGGACAAATCTCTTTCTAAGGGGGAGGGGATGTTAGGAACCCATGTCAATCCTTCTCTTTACCGTGTTAGTATATTGTTGTTGGACGCATATGCTTTGTAAGTCATCCCATAGTAATTGTTGATCCATAGTTTGTGTTATTGTTGTTGGGCGCATATGCTTTGTAAGCCACCTGTAGTATTTCTTGATCCATAGTTTATATTGGCCCATGGTTTTGACCCATAGTATTGGCGCCTATTTTTAGTATATAAGTGTGTGTTGAGGCAAAGGAAGGCACCGTGAAGTTATTTTGTATTGAGCTTGCTCAAAGGAGGTTGCCCCCTCGAAGTGGCCTGCGATTAATATAAAAGTGATTTTGAGTTCTGCTGCTATATCATGTATTTTGATTAATTATTTGCTGCAGGGTCCTCACAGTCAGAGTTGCAGTTCTTATCTACCATGTTCTCTCCAGATTAATATGTTCGAGTTCATGAATACAATTATGGCTGAAATATACAAAATGCTTTTCAATGATGTCCTACCAAGGGTGTTGGAAGACATGAGAATTATGTTACAGTCTTTTTCAGAAGACAAAACAAGAGATTGGTTTTTGCATAAAGAATTTATTGTTCTTAGAGTGTATTGGTTCACTGGAGAACCGTACAGGTTACTCGCTTTCTTGACACCAAGAATATTCGCATTAGAGTTCATGAGACAAAGGTTATATGAAGAAGATGAACATTTCGGAGCGTTTAAAAAATCTTCTAATGTTAAATTCCCTCTCAAAGCCGATCCTTTCATTTTTAAGAATAAAAGCGCTCTGTTAGTGATTGAGGAATTATTAGAAGTTGTGGATTTTCAAAAAGAGGAAAAAGTGAACTATGACCCACACCATATTATTTCTCAGAGGAAGCAATTGAACAAAAACAAGCCATTTGATCATCAAATTGTTGAAGGATTAGACAAAATGGCAAAACTGTCTAATTTTGAAGAAAATACATAAGTTAATGAAGATAGGAGGGACAGATTGGTTGTATCAGTTCAAGCGTCTATTAATTCCAGTGTTATGAACAAAAGGACTCTTTCTGAAGCAGATGGCATGGACGTAAATGAAGAGATTTCTAATAAAAAGATCAAAACGCGTCCTTAGGATGAGCTAACTATTTCAGAAGAAATATTTTCAGAAGATTTAAAGAAGATGGTCCTGTTTCAGAAAAAGTATGTGCAAATGCATCAGTATTCTTTAGGAGATGAAAGTAAAACAGAGTCCAGTTCTCGTTATAAATCCAGGACAGAGTTAATGTCGAGTTATGTCGATAAGGAAATGCAGTCAGTGGAGGAAACTAAGAATATGCTTCCTTGAGTTAGGAAATTAATCAGTCAAAAAACTTCATTGATTTCTACTCGAGATGCAGAGAGGAATACCCTAAAATTTGTTATGGTAAGTGATAAGAAAGTGTCTGAAATGGAGGTGAAGCTGGACAAAATCAATGTTCCTGATAAAATACAGCGCCACAAACAAACTAGAGATGTTATTTATTTTGATTTGTTACATGCAATTGTGAAAATTACTAAATTATAGTCTCTTGTAGATAAGATGGAAATTCAATTGAAACATGAGAAGGTTGAAAATAAGGCCAATTTGATTCAAATTAAAAAGTTACAGGAAGATATTATAGGCTTAGGGACTGAACCAAATAATATGCAAGTGACGAAGAAGCTTCTAGAAGAGAAGGATAATACCATTCAGGTGTTGAAAAAGAAGCTTAAGGTCCCTAACGCTGAACAGGAAGAAAAAGAGAAAGACTATCAGGAAATGATGGATTATAAAGGAAAATCATTGAAGTTGCAAGAGGAGAAAGACAAGTGGGAAACAGAAAAGGCTGAGTTAATAGCTCAGATTGCAAAGTTGAAAAAATATCAAAATGATGAAAAAGAGGTTATGGAATAACTAATGAATCAACCTTTCGTTGATATTGATTTACCCTTTGTTAATGTTGAAAAACCATTAAATGAATTTTCTGCAGATGCTTTACTAGTTCCTATGTCTCAGGTAAGCTTGAAAGAAGTAGAGATTAAAGAATTGAAATATGAAAATGAAAAGATCAAGTCATAATTGGCTAAGAGCATTGAAGAGAAGAATAAAGCGTGGAATGATAAAAGCCAATTACAGAAGAAATTCAATGAATTAAAGGAAAGAAATACAGGAAGAGCTCCTTTATAGGGAGCTAAACATTTGATTTGGGATACTTTGTCTATGGAAATTACTAAGTTCAAGCATTATTTAAATTTTATTGATGATGAAAGTGCACTGGTAAATTTGGCTGCTCAAAGATTGAAATTGGCCAATGAAACTATGGAAAAGAAGCCTCTGAATACTACTCATAATGCTGTGAATTTCTTGAATTCTCTGACATATCAAAATTTGCAGGACATTGGGATCAAAGACAGGGTAGCAATTGTGTTATGGGCAAAGAAGTTTATCAATAAGCATCAACTTATGAAAGTCATGCAAGATAAAGTGAATCAAATGTCTTCTCAAATCAAGGATTTCAGGACAACTTTTAAAGATTTATTTGATGATGGTCTCCCTTCTTTTTGGGATGATGAAGGACGGTTGTTTTCCCAGGAACAATATCACAGTTTATTGGTACAGATTCGCATGGATCATTCCAAATTTGAAGATTTAGTCAAAGGGTTGATAGGAAAGGTTATTGTGGAAAAGTTGACAGAAGACTTTGAAATATTGGACAGGTTTTTAATTATTAAAAAAGGATTACCAACTATGTCTTATGAATGTTATCTGGATTTGGAGGTGTCAATAAGAGAGATGACAGCGTATGACACACCAAATGTATAACAGTGGAAGATCATGGAGAAATTTGGGAAAACTAAATACATACTACATTCATGAAGATAGATGTTGCAGTTTCGAGAAGTTGTTTGTTCGTGATGCCTTACAGTTATGGAGTTTGCTATAATCAAGCAATCTGTTATTTCAATCAAAGCATGTAATTATTATTCCTAGTTATTAGGGATATGATTACAAGAACTTATGATTAACAGATTAAGTTTGTTATTGATGTTCTTGGAAGAAACTATTTTTTGTATATATTTGAATTTTATTGATGTATCGGGGGTTAGAACCCGTAAGTTTGGACTGATGTTTTTGTAAGAACCTATTTTGAATAAAATTACAGACCTGATTGCTAGTTGATCTTCAAAGATTCTTGTGTTGTTTATATTATAGTCTGTGCTTTCTTTCGTTGTGAATGTTTTCTAAGTGTTTACCTTCCATTAGGTTTTCTTTCATATCTGAACGCAGTGTTTAATAGTTTCAGAATCCATACATGTTATGCTCTGGCCATTGCTTCATATATTCACAAACATTTCCTCTAAATTTGATATGGAATTCATCTTGTGATGCTCTATATTGGTGGACTATTCATGTTTCTTTCTTATCGCCTGAAAATCAATGAATAACTGTGACTGAATAATTATCTTACCTTTGTGGAGATTCTGTGTAGGCAGCTTTGTATTATCTTTATCCGTTTTGACTCCATTACGCAATGGTTATATGTGTTGTTTCAACCATATGCATAACTTAAAATTGTTGACTCCAATATCTGGCCTTGTTAAATTTGTATTTGAGAGATCCCTCTCCGGAAAGAAAAGCCAGTTTCTTTCTAAAAGTGGTTTTTGTTGTTGCCTTGAGATTACCTTTCACAACCTTAGGTATATTTTGAGTGATAACAACGCATTTCACAACAATTGGTTCGTGAAGAACTAAACATGTAACAAGTGGAATTTGAACCATATTGGGGATGGAGCAGATACCATTTATACTCTCTAACCACCCAAGCTAGACCCAATAATTGAAATAAACATATGACTTATATAGTGTATATAATTGTAACATGAGATATAATTCAACTAGAGAATGTGTAACATGATTGTCCAAATGTACATCTTACTGCCAATACATAAACAAGCTACAAGTTTTGACATTGATTAAAATGTTGTGAGAACATTATGACTATAGTCATGTGAAGGAGAGGTTGTATGAGTTTGATCTGACAAAGAAACAAGAGAGATCCTAATAGATGTATATATTTGTGTAACTAGGCCACAACTAGGACTCCCTTAATAGCACAATAATCCATAACTTGATTCTCATTTGCATGTTTTATAATGGAAAATGATTTTTAGAAATTTAGTATACGTTTTCCTTAGCATTGCGAAAGCTATGGTAAGGAGGCTTGGTGCACATCGGTAATACACCAATGCACAAATTACCATTCCATTGGTCACCTAGAACTTGCACTTGGCCTTGTCCACATAAACTGCATTAGCATACGGATAATCATTAACAACACCTCCACATTAGCGCACAACTATTGCCTCAAGAAGGCCTAGTCAACCACATTATCACAAGGGGCTCCATTGTGAAGTTGTAAACCCAGGTTATCATCACGATAAGCACCCAACTTAATGCTAAACTAAAGCACATTGTACGTAAACAAAAGGTATTTTCCAACAATTGATTCCTAAAATAAGGGACCAGCATGGACAACAATTCTAATTTTTACCACACTATGAAGTACAACTTTGATTTTTATCGCACCATGAACAACAATAATGTATTATCACATAATTAGTGCTTATTGCATTAACAAGACATGAGATTTGATAAACCAAGTTAATATGGAAACATACCCACCATAATTTAGGCCTAGACATTGACATAACTAGTGTCCCAATTTAATGGTAAACAAGAGACCTAATATTGTTATTATTTATTTTAGGCGGAAGAACTTATCATAACTCAGTTATCAACTCGCAGTGAAGACAACCATCATTGGATACTATTTGTGAATGTAGGTTGGCTCATCACTGTTAATGCACCGAGAGCATCGAGGTGCTTTATAGTCCAGTATGGGGGAGATGCGTTCCCAATGTTCCTAAAGTTGCTACCATAATATAAAAACAAATAAATAAATAAAAATCATGTCGGCCTAAAGTTAAAACTAAAAAGTCAATGTCCTCAACTAAAAAGTCATGTCTTTTTTTAATATATTTATATTATATAATCTTCACAAAATAAAAAATATATATATTTAATTAACAAAATAATTTCAATCTAAGGAGAATCACACAATTATCTATGACAAACAAGGGACCAAAATTATTGAGGCGTAAAGTTTTTTAAACATGTAAAAAATTTAAGATAAAAAAAACATTACACCAAACAAATTGGATCCTTCTCGGTGCTTGGTAGGTCTGGATTTAAGATGGATCTATGTTGGTTGAAGGAAAACCATGCCCTCTACAATAGCTAGCTAGTAGTCCATAAGGGGGTAGAATTACACTCATGCCTTATGCCTTTGGGTCTCGGGACATTAATTTGTTGCCTTATGTTTGAGGAAGATGAGCCTTAGCCAATTAAAAACAATTTTAAATCTTAATGCAAGTGAGAGAAACCTCCTGCAATAAATAATGAAAATGCATGATATAACATAAATTACATAACACAAAATAAATTTATTGATCGTAGGCCACTTTGAGGGGGAAACCTCCTTTGATCAAACTCAATCAAATAACTCGTGGATGCCTTCAGTGGCCTCAACACGTACTTATATACTAAGTATAATCTAAACAACTATTACTCCCCATGAATGTGGGATAATACAATATACTCATGAGATGATCGACAAAGCATATGTGTCCAACAACAATATACTAACAAAGCAAAGAGAAGGGTTGACATGAGTTCCTAACATCCTCTCGCTCTTAGAAAAGCTTTGTCCTCAAAGCTTTAGATGTGGAATTTTTTGCTGAATCTAAAGGAGTGGTTCCCGTGTAGCATCCTTTGGTTGCATGTTGTACCACTGAATTAATACTTTTGTGATGGATTGAGAGCGAAGTTGACGAGTATGCCTATTGAGGATGGCCTCCAACTCCAAAATGATATATCCTTCATTATTTAGTCCTGGAAAAACAATTTGTGCTCTGATATTGGTTCCAATAACTTTCTTAAGACAAGAGACATGAAATATTGGGTGAACGTGAGAAGAAGGAGGAAGTTCCAATTTATAAGCAACGGATCCAATCTTCTAAAGAACCTTATATGGCCCATAGAACTTTGGATCTAGCTTATGACGCCCTTTGAGTTTCATGGAGGATTGCTTGTAAGGTTGTAGATGAAGAAATACCATATTCGACTTTCAAAGAGCGCTCATAATGTTGTTGGTCGGCTTGTTGTTTCATTCAATTTCTTTCCATGGGAATATTGTCTTGCAAAATGTGAAGAATTTGATCTCGCTTTTGGAGAACCATGTCAACTGCTTGAACTAATGAACTGTTGGGGGTGTATTGAAGGAACATTGTTGATACCTGACCATAGATTGCTTCATATGGAGACATTTTAGATGTAGTGTGGTAGGAGGTATTGTACCACCATTCACCGAGAGGGAGCCACTTTTCCCACTGATGCGTTGTTAATAGGTGAAGCAACAAAAATAAGTTTCTAAACATTTGTTGATAATTTCAGTCTAACCATCTATTTGTGGGTGATACCCTGAACTCATCTTTAGTTTGGTGCCATTGTGGCAAAATAGTTCTGTCCAAAAACTACTTGTGAAAGTTGCATCGCGATCTGAGACAATGGAAGAAGGGATTCCATGAAGACAGAAGATCTGGTCCATGAAAATTTGTGCGACTAAGGAGGCGATATATGGATGACTAAGGGCAAAAAAATGACTATATTTGGAGAGGCAATCAACCACAACAAAGATCATTGGCTTCCCTCCAGATTTAGGGAGCTCTTCAATGAAATCCATTGAAATATCTATCCAAATTCGTGTAGGTGTGGGCAAGGGTACAAGCAATCCCGAAAGGAGTGTTGTTTCACCCTTGTGGCGCTGACAGGTATCACATTCAACCACCATTTGTTGAATTTCCCTTTTGAAGTGAATGAAATTCGAAATCCGACAAAAACTCAAAATAGCCACAATGAATAGTAATTGAATGATGATTTTTACAATAGGAGAAAATACCTTTTATAGGTCTAAACACACCATTTCAATGGAATGGTGTGACCCTACAATTAGCTAAGCAATATTACATTTAATATTTTAAATATTTGTTCTTAAGTACTTAGATACATAACATTTCCGTCGCCTTTTGGAATGCTTTGTCATCAAAGCAAGGGTAAAGACTGATATTGTTGATGAAATTGTTCTGTCTCCCAGGATGCGTCTTCATCTAGAAAAAAATTCCACCTAATGAGATATTCCTTGAGTGTTTGAGAACGAAGTCTTCTTTCTCTGGCTGTAATGATCACCTCTGGTTCCAAAATGGCCCTTCCCTCGTCATCTAACATAGTTGTTTGCACTGTTTGATTTTTTCCCACCATTTGTTTGAGACGCGATACATGGAAGACATTGTGGATACGACTTTTATCAAGTAAGTGTAATTCATATCCAGCTTGACTAATCTTCTTGGTGATTTGGTGTGGTCCATAAAATTTTGGAGCCAACTTGTTTTTTCCTCCTTATTTAATAGATATTTGTTTATAGGGTTGGAGTCTTACGAACACCCAGTCTCCTACTTCAAATTCTCTCTTTGTTTTGCGTTGATTCGCTTGTTGCCTCATACAGTTTGTGTTGTGACTAAGTTATCCTTGAGTAATTCAATCATTTTTTGAGTTTTCTCTAGCGTGTTCCTTACTTCTAGAACATGAGTGTCGTTTAGAACCAACTCCTTCCAATTTGGAGGTTCATACCCATATAAAGCTTGGAAAGGGGCCATTTTTGCGGAGGTGCGGTATGTTTAATTGTACCACCATTCTACTAGGTGTAACCATCGATACCAATGGTTTTGCTTATATGTTATGAAACAACGTAGATAGGCTTCTAAGCGTTTATTTACGACTTCAGTCTGACCATCTCTTTGGGGGTGGTAAGTTGATCTCATATTGAGTGATGTGACCACTTGTTTGAAAAATTCACTCCAAAATTTCCCATTAAATTTTGCATCTCTAGTGCTGACAATGACCCTTGGGAAGCCATGTAATTTGTAAATATTCTTTCAAAATATATCTGCAATTTTTTTTGTTGTGTATGTATTTTTTATTGCCATGAAGTGTGCAAATTTGGTTAATCGGTAAACCACTACAAGGATTTTGTCCTTTCCTTTGGATGGAGGTAACCCATCGATTAAGTCCATTGTCATCTCTTCCCATTTCTAGTTGGGAATGTGTAGGGGGTGAAGTAACCCTGGGGTTAAAATATTTTCACATTTGTTCCTTTGGCATTTGTTGCATTTTGCCACATATTGTTGGATATATTTTTGCATTCCCTTCCAGAGAAATGACCTTCTTGCATTATAGTAAGATTTGAAGAATTCCACATGTCCTGCAGTTGGTGAATCGTGGGATTCCTTCATTACTTTAGCCTTGAATTTACAGTTTGAGTTTAAATAAATCCTCCCTTTATACTAAAGGATATCGTTTTTCCATTCAAACTTGGGGTCATGATTGGGATTGTTAATTATAGTGCTTGTTTCAGGGTCCTTGGTGTATTCGCTTCGTATTTCATCTAGCCATCTTGGAATGATGACTAAAATGGAGTAAGAGGTCATATCCTCAACTGTTTTAGAGAGTGCATCTGCGACTACATTTGCCTTCCCCTTTTTGTGTATTATTTCCTTGTCGAAAGCAACGATTTTTTCTATCCACTTATGTTGTTGTGTGGACAATCTTTTTGTTGAAGTAGGTATTGAAGGCTAATGTGGTCTGTTTGGACCATGAATTTGCTCCCTAGGAGGTATTAACGCCACTTTTCTATTGCTTGCATAATGGCCAACATTTCCTTATCGCATGTAGAATTCAATTGTTCTCGCTTATTTAATTTTTTGCTCTCAAAGGCTATCAGGTGTTCATCTTGCATTAGTACTGCTCCCAACTTATAACCTGAAGTGTCACATTCTATTACAAATAGTTTGGAGAAGTCTGGGGTAGCTAGTACAGGTGTGGAGGAAATAATTATTTTCAAAGCTTCAAAACACTTATCCGCTTCTTCACTCCACTGGAATGCATTCTTTTTTAGAAGGTTGGATAAGGGCACGGTTATGTGCGCATAATTTTGGATGAATCTTCTGTAGTAGCCAGTTGGCCCAAGGAATCCCCTTAACTTGGAGATGTTAGTGGGTTCGGGCCACTCTGTGATTGATTTGATTTTTTCTGGATTCAACTTGACTCCTTCTTTAGATATCACATGACCAAGATAGTTCACTTCTTCCTTACTGAACGTGCATTTGGACATCTTGGCGTATAACTAATTTGCTTTTAAAATAGAGAGTACTTGTTCCAGATGCATGGCATGGTCTTTCCATGCCTTACTGTATATGAGGATGTCATCGAAAAAAACTAGTACAAACTTCCTTAGGAATGGCTGAAATAAGTTATTCATGGTTGCTTGGAATGTCGCTGGAGTGTTAGTTAGCCCAAAAGGCATTACCTTAAACTCATAATGTCCTTCATGGGTCTGGAAGGATGTTTTTGCCACATCTTCTAGCCTTACTCCAATTCGATAATATCCTGATCTTAAGTCTAGTTTCGAGAAGTACCTTGCTCCATGAAGCTCGTCCAGCATTTCATCAATGAAGGGAATGGGGAATTTGTCTTTAATTGTTATCTTGTTTAGACCTCTGTAGTCAATGCATAACCTAAAAGACCCATCCTTCTTTCGTACCAGTACTACTAGTGCAACATAAGGACTCTGACTTTTTATAATCACTCCACAATTCAACAAATCGCAGATTAATCTTTCAATCTCTGTCTTATGATGGTGTGGATACCTATAGGGCTTAACATTGACGGGGCTTGATCCAGACTTGATTTCAATGGCATGCTCAATCTTCCTTTCTGGTGGTAACTCTATGGGGAGATCTTCAAATACTTTTTTGTACTTTTGGATTAGTCCTTATATCTCTGGTTGATGTAACACCTCAGTTTTGACCCCATGGTATTGAATTGTATATGATGTAAATAACGTTAATAAATCGTGGTGTGGAGCTCAAGGCAAAGGCCCCACCATGGATTTAGTGTTTCATGTTTAGGCAATTAAAATCTATGTCGATGGTTCATGTGCTAGGTAGGCACAATATGGTTTGAGACATCATGTAAAAATGAAAATTAATAAAAATACCACAACTAGCTATGCGCCACAACGTTAAAGAGATGGGGGCATGATTACACAAGGAATAGGGAGGGGGAAACATTCAAACCCTTGAGCCAATGGGGAAAAGCCAAATGTCAAGGGAAAACCCATAAAGATGTCATCTACCCATTTTGTCTTTTTGTGCCCAGTCATTTAGAATTTGGTAGGGGAAGTTAATTCGTGGGGATGGGAAGAGTATGGGAGTCAAATTCGAATTCGTGAAGCCACCCATTTTTGGAAAATGTGTTTTTGACTTCTTGGGCAAGTAAATGCTTGGAAATGCATGCCCAAGCCATTATTCACCCATATCTTTCATTCCTCACCCATTCTAATGGAGGTTGGGGCTCTCTCACGTAGCTGAAGCTTGTTGAGCTTTCTCCCTCACAGTTTCTTGTTGTTTTCTTCATTTTATCCATGCCCATTGTTGATTGCATGGGCATACCCGGGTTTACTATAATCAACCAACAACACCCCTAGCTCACTGGCCCTTTCGGCGACAGACCGCACAGCGGCCTGAAGTCTCACCCGAAGTGATTCTAATGGGTTGGCCAAGGACTCAAGCGTCTTGGACCAGGTTCTGTCGCAATCCTACTTGCGGCTCGCAGCTCTTCTGGCTGCAAGATCTCCCACTGTGTCTGTGCATCACGCAACCTCTTGCTCGCATCACGCGATCCCGTTGTCGCGCAGCTCTTCTAGCCGCGAGATGTTCCTTTACACCACCGTGCGGTCCTTCTCTATGATGCGCACTTCCCCTGTCTTGCGGTATCTCCAGCCTTACCGCAACGCCGCGCACCGTGCGACACGCAGCTCCTGCCCAACGCGAAGTCCTCAACCTGCGGTATCAAGCACCGCAGCTTCTCTACCGGTGCGGTATCACCTCTTTGTGATATCCTACCTCCGCGGTTTAGCGCACTTAGCGTTGCTCGTGTCGACATGCAAGACTTAACATACAAAGCTGTTCAATACTGCAACCAGTAGTTGTTTATGCAAACATAAATGAAACACATACAACATTCCAAAGGCTTTTAACTTATGATTATCCTTCTGTACTATGGTGAACTGGTTAATACATTCATCCATTAAACTGCAACGAAGTCCATGAAATAACTGAGCAATGCATAAGTAAACATAACACATAAACCAGTCGCATAACACAGCTTTTAACGTGGTTCACCTCCAGGATGGAAGTTACGTCCACAGAACTGTGTTTTCTATTATAGCTCAAGGGGAAGGTAAAACACAGTTCTGCTGCACCGCATATGCAGCTCAAGATCTTCTCTCTTAGATCTCTCTTCTCTCTATATTGCTCTCTTACAATATACTCTTCCCTCTCAGTTGATCCCTGCGGATCGTTACATGCATGCTCTATAAGCCAGCTACTGGTTTCAGTAAGATTGCTACAGCTAAGACCAGAACCAGAGCTCAGCTTTTACAACATTCTACTTATCCTTATTGCCTATTTTAATCATGACTGTCTACTGTCTACCTAACCAACTAGCTAACCCTTTTCAATACAAAATTACATTCTTTTATAAGCAGCCCGAAGGTCTTGCATTTACAACACTGTGGGCCTGTCCCAACAGTAACCCAAACCCTAATTAGTGACATTCGGTCCTCTCTGTCCTTGAGGTAGCCGCTTCCCGTGAAACCACAGCTCTCTGCAGTCTTCCATGCTTCTCGGCACTGACCATGGGTACTATGCACCGCTTCTCTTTTCTGTCCTTCGTCTTCAATGCTTGAGCCTCGTTGCTCCTTCTTCTTTATGAGGGTCGCTGAGCCCTCCTGTCTTCCGCCGCTGCCTTCAATGCAGTGGGTGAGCTCTCCCTTCTCGGTCGCTCAGGTACTGTTGCCTTTCTTTGACTTTCGTATCTCAAAAAGTCACGGTTTTCGGCTCTGCTCTCCAGCTGGAAACGTGCTACAGCGTCGTAGCTCTGTCTTAACTTCTTTCCGCCAAAGCTTATCATTCCGCCAAAACTAGCAGCTTCTTCTGTAGCTGCGGGACCCTGCTCCAACAGTCCCCTAACACTTACTTGTGGCTCATCCTCGAGCCACCTGCAAAAGGCTTCTCCTGCTGTAACTTCTCCTGCTGTAGCTTCTCCTTCGCCTCCTGCGAAGTCTTCTGCAACTTCTGCCGAAGTCCTTCGACTTCGTTCTTCATTACCTCAACACTTTCTAAAGGGATTTCGGTAACTTAGTTCGCTGGGCTCTCTTATCCTTTCTGCCCATAGTCACGGTTTCGCTCTCTTCGCTCTTTCTTCTTTATGAACACTCTAGTGTTTGAGAAGTGTTCCACAGATATCCTTTCCTTTTTATCTGTGTTAGAACTTTTATCACAAGGAAAATTTGTATCTTCCAGCCTTCTCAAACATTTCCTTCCATCTAGAGCCTTGTGGATGGACAAGAAGCAACCCATGAACTCCGCTCCGAGAACAAGCCTTTGTCCTCGTTTTGGAAGTCTCCCCTCCGCTGGGTTTGCAGTCTTCTTCCACTTCTCTTCTCTTCGAAGTGGTCCAGATCCACATGCTGCCTCTGACCCTCAGGTTTCTGTTTCAGTACCTCCGCAATCTTTCGTGCTTCTCTTAGCTGATCAGATAGGTCAGCGACTTTCTCCCGTTGCTTTCTTTTTCTCATTTTTACTTTCCACCTAGCGGGAGATTTCTTCTCATCATTCTTCTGCTCTGCTTTCTTATCTTCAGTGATCGGCTCGGCGTTCTTCTTCTCCTTAGCAGAGACTTTGGTGACAACTTCTACTTCTGGCGCTTGACTCTTCATCCTTAGCGACTGTCTAACTTCTGCTGTACTTAATTTCACATCCCTGGGCGACATCGTCATGGCGGATCTACGGTCACCAGGGTCAAAACGTCTCAACATGCCTTCTAGAGGTTCGTTTTTAGTCAGAATCCGCTTGGCTCAATACTCTGGGCGCGCAGTGGCTTCGAACTCTGGAAGTCACTGTACTCTGTAACTTAATTGGCTCTGCACAGGGGACACTTAGCACTGCCTTGCATAGCTCTCGAGATTTGGCAAATGTACCCTTCCTACTTGAAGGATGTCTGCTTTTATGCCGAAGGCATACTACCGGACACAACGGTTATCCTGGGTCACACCCGTTGGTCATCATAATTACCTAGACGAGACCCTACCCGTCATTCTGATCCGTCATAATTGCTGAGATCTGATCACGTGTCCCTCAAAGCGTGCATATACAGGCATCGGTGTCGTCGGAGATTTACCAAATCTGGAAAAATTTATTATACTGTGGCC
>LPNX010525056.1:129242-189732 GCA_001517045.1 Pseudotsuga menziesii | reverse complement strand
TGAGGTACTCTGTTCCAGTGATAATATATCTCGCACCAGTGCGCTTTCCTGGTGGGTTGATAGGACCCACAAAATCTATAGCCCATTTGTCAAATGCGTGCAACGTGGCTGCGGTCGCAGCGGCATTTCATCGCGTCGCGAGGGTTTTCCTACCCTTTGACAGATATCGCAGCATCTGCAAAAGTCCTTGGTGTCTTTATGCAATGTAGGCCACCATAATCCTGCCTCCAGGATTTTCTGCGCAGTCGATTTTCCTGCGAAATGTCCTCCTGCGGTTCCTGGATGAGCCTCTTTGATAATAGCGTATTTTTCGTGCGGCATCACGCATTTGCGCAGAACTTCATCCGGACCTAACTTGTATAGGTCTCCTGCGATGAGGGTGAAGTCTGCTGCTTTAACAACCAACTGCTTCTTTTTCTTCTTAGTAAACTCATCAGGTGCTACTCCTCTGGTGAGGAATTGAATAATGTCGGCATAATACTCATCTGCGATCTGTATGGAAAACAACGGTGCATCTAGCAGATTGTCTTCTAGGTTACTGGGCTCTTCTCCTGAGTCTAACCGCGACAAATGATCCGGTCCTGCATTCAGTCTTCCTGGTTTCACAATGATTTCAAAATCATACTCCTGGAAGAGGAGTAACCATCTGCAGATTCTCCCCCCTAACATTGGTTTATTGACTAGGTACTTCAATGCGGAATGGTCAGTAAACATTTTAAACGAGGCGCCCAATAAATAGTGCCTGAACTTCTGCAGCGCATATACCATAGCTAAGCCCTCTATTTTTGTTGTGGTGTAGTTTTTTTCTGCTGTTGATAGCTTTCTGCTGGAATATGCGATGGGATGGTTAAGATCCCCTTCTCCTGGCTGTGTCAAGACGACTCCTAATGCGATGCCGGATGCATCCACATGTACATGAAATGGCTTAGTCCAGTCGGGAAATACTAGGATGGGTGCTGTAACCATCTTCTCCTTAAGTATGTCGAGACTCTGCTGGCATTCCTCATTCCATAGGAATTTTACATCTTTCTTTAGCAACTTCTCCATCGGCGCTGTAATCTTTGCGTAGCCCTTGATGAACTTTCTGTAGTACCCGGTATGACCAAGTATTGTCCTCAGTTGCTTGACTGAGTTGGGTGCTGGAAGGTTTACAATGATAGCGATCTTCGCGGGGTCTACCATCAAGCCTTGTCTGCAAACAATGTGGCCCAACAAAATACCAAATGGTGCACAGAATATACATTTCTTCAAGTTTAGAGAAATTTGGTACTGCCTACATTTCTCTAACATTAGTCTTAGATCTCCTATGTGCTTATCGATTAGCCCAAATACAGTCCAGTCATCAAAATATACTTCTAAGAACTTATGGATGTATTCTTTAAAGACAGCAACTACTACTCTAGAAAATATAGCTGGTGCATTCTTAAGACCAAAGGGCATTACCGTATACTGGAACGAGCCCCATTCTGTTGCAAAGGTGGTCTTGGATCGATCTTCTGGATGTATTCTGATCTGATGGTAGCCTGAAAACCCATCGATGAAGGAGTATACCTCCTGTCCTCGCACGTTGTCTAATACTTCATCAGTGAATGGTGTTGGAAATGGATCATGAAGTGATGCATCGTTGAGTTTTCGCAGATCAACACAGATCTTGATGTCCCCTTTTGTTTTCTTCTCTTGCACTACCATAGGGCTAACCCATTCGCTTTTCTCTACTGGCTCAATGATGCCTGCTGCTAGCATTTTATCAATTTCGTCCTTTACTTTTTCTTTGTTGTGCGGATTCAATCTATATGGGCGCTGCTTAACTGGTCTAACATCCTCCTTTAATGGTATCCTCATGACTCCCAGGTCTCCGACTATTCCCTTCATCTCTGTGAACTTGGTGGGAAATAGGTCTTGATAGTCATGTAGCAGATCTGCAATCTGTCCGACTGTTTCATCGTTCCAGTAGTCTCCAATAGAGGCAAACTTGGGTTCTGCGTTTGTGCCAATATTGATCTTTTTAATCTTGATGGGCTCAGTGATTGCTGGAATCTCTAACTGTGGTCCCTCCACATCGCGAGTCCCTTCTGACTCCGGAATGTTGGTGTTACGAGGGTCCTCATCCTCCTCCTCATTGTCTGGCTTTGTTGCGAAGTTATAGCATTCTAGCGCGTCTTGCAACTGGGTGGCCCACTCAGGTTGAGCCTGCACTGAGATGGTACAGTCTTCAAATATCTTGATCTTGATTATGTTTAGGGCCTGAGCAACACTTGGATGTTCTGATTCAAACGCAAAGGTGAGTAGGAAGATGTCTGTCATAAGTGACCATGTGGTCGTCCCCTTGCGCAGCTCGGTCTCTGTATACCAATTCCTTGGAACTGTGTCCAATGTGTGAATGAATCTGTGAACCCATTCATCCTCTGGAATGTCCGACCAGTTCTGTTCACATGTCTGAATGTGTATCCTGGGGTCAGTTTCTCCTGTGTACTTCTGCTGGACATACTCTCTGTCGTCAGAAAATCTGATCGCCATCAGTCTTTTTATATTATCCCATGATGCGATATTCTCTTTATGCGCATACCACCATCTTGCAGGTGTAGCTCGAACTGCAAGGTCCATAGTTGCGATCCTCTGCTCATGAGGAATTTGTTGCTCAAACTGTTCAAAAAAATCTTGTATATCCGTCAGAGCATGATATGATGGAATCTCAGTGGTCTCTGCGCCAATCCACCGTAGTGACTTACTGATAAATGCACATCTGTGCGCTGAGACTTCGTAAAGTCTGTTCTGCCAATTTTCTAGACCAACATCAGACTCCGATGCGCATGAGCTGTCGCATCGCCAACTAATGTTCCCTTCTGCGGTTGGATTGATGTAGTCATTCTGGTTCGCAGTCATCTGGTAGAGACTATCGATGTTATGTGCCTCCTCCTCTGCTCGGATAGGTTCAATATATCTAGGACCTTGGTAAGGATCCAGCGGTGCGATGACCCGGATCTGCGCATCCTCAAAGGTCATTTGTCTTCTCTTTAGGTCAATGACAGCTTTGCTACCAATCGCCCAATCAATACTTAATAGTGCTGGATATGGTCGAATGTCGCCTTTGATTTCTATAACCTCGAAGTCCGCAAAAGTACGAACTCCGTCAATATCGACTGGCACCTGCGGTAGTCAACCCAATGGTGATACTCGCTGCTGATTAGTTAATCTCAGGTGGATAGGCGATAGGGATAACTGAGGACTACCCATCTGTTCCCATGTCTGCTTAGTTAGAACATTCACCTCTAAGCCCAGATCTAAGACGACTTCATCCATTTCAAACTCGCCAATCTGCACTGTGAATTTCATCTCTCTTCGGTCCTTGTATGTCTTGTAATATTATGGACAGCGCGGTGTGCACTGCCCGAGAGAGAGGGTTGTTGACACTGATCTATCATGCGCTGTAGCTCACCGACAGCTTTGTCATTTCTCAAGAGTTTCAAGCAGCTGTGTTGGAAGGATTGTACACTTCCTGTCGATTCATCCTCGTCGCATCTTCCCGATGTGGTAGCCTGTTGTGCCTGCTCAGGGCTATCGCCACAAGGTGCTTGCTGCGGTACGCTCCTAGACGGCGGTACCTGCGGTCCTGATAGTGTAGGTTCATTAAAGGAAGCCTTGGCTTCATGAAAGGTCTCTTTATTCTGCTGTAGGTCGAGCGCTGTTGCTTTACTAGGAGCTCTGCGCACCCACTCCTGACTTGTGTTCTTTCCGGTCTCCTGCGATGTGCCACTGGTGGAAGCACCGCTCCGAGTCACAATATTGACTCTTGGTTCTGGTTCTGCCTGCTCAGCAACGATAAGTTGGATGTTCTGGTGTGCGGTTGGTTTAGGGTCTTTGATCTTAGCTATCAAGATAGGACACTCCTCTATAGTATGATCATAAGATTTGCAGTAGTTACAAGTAGTAGTGGCGTTCTGATAGTCCATAGCATAGTGTCCTACAACTCCACAATTATAACAAGTGATTGGCCCACGACCTTGGCCAAAACCTCCTCCTCGGCCAAAGCCTTCTCCACGTGCAAAGCCTCCTCCACGGCCTCGTCCTCTGAATCCTCCTCCTCGTCCTCCGTAAGCCTGATCCGGCTGAGGTCCTGCTACTGGACCCTGTGTGTCTGCTTGGACTCTGTACACATCATGTTTTCTATCTAACATGAGATCATAGGCTCGACAGTCCTGTTCATCATGCCCGACGGATTTACAAAAGACACAATATAGATTCTTAGGTGTCTGTACATACTTCTGAAGCAAAGGGCATTGCTGAGGTGGATGTCCTTGTGTTTTACATATTTCACACCATGGCCCTTGTGTTCGTGGTAAGGGGTTAGGAGCCCCTGATGCTAAATATTCTGCAAAGACTAGACAATTGTCTTTGGTATGACCCTGTGCTCTACACTTTATGCACCATATGTCTTGCATAACCTCTTTCCCTTTCTTAAGTTCGTGTATCTGTAACGTGAGGTTGGCCAACTGGGTCTGTAGAGTTGTCATGCCTGTACTGGTTTCTGCTAAAGGTGAAGCCTCTGGTTTCATTTCCATCTCCAGCGCTTCATCTTGAGTAGTGAGTTTCTGCTGCATTAGTGGCACTCTGATATGAGGGAGCAACGCTGCAATAAACCATTCCTTATGCTGCTCCAGCGCAAACTCAAAACTTACTTGGTCTATAAGAGCTTTGAATTTCTGGTCAAAGTCCCATACTGACTCTGATGGCAGCTGCTTAATATCCTTAAGCTCTATAATGCACTGAGACTCAGACTTAGGTTTCTTAAACTCTTTGATCATGGCGTTCTTGACCTGGGAAAGTGTCTTGGGCAATGTAGTATACTTTATGTACCATGTCAAGGCTCTGTCTCTGAGTGTGGTGACCAGCTGTACAAGTTTAAGGTTATCATTGTTGATTGTTTTAATGGTCCACATGGCTTCGCATAGGAACCAATGTTGTTCCGGGTCTTCTGCTCCTGTACCTTTAAAAATAGGTAGCTTCATGTCGTCTCCCATTCTATTTCTCTGTGGTGGGTTCTGACTGACTGGGTTACTACCACTCAGCGGTGTAGGTAAAGGTGATGTAGCGGGAGTAGGTACTGTCTGTGAACTACTAGATAGAGTACCTACGGGGTTATTCTGAGTCCCTGTTTGTTTCTATGGAGTATAGGGGTGGTAAGGGATACCCCCCTCTGGTTCTTCTATGGTGCTAGGGCTCTATTGTCTAATACTGTCTTCAAATACAGGAGAGCTAAAATCTACTTTATACTTCTTTCCACTACGTGTTCGTCCAATGTCATCAAAATCACTTTCAAACTCTTATGACATTACTATCTTTACTTATTCATCTGAGACTAGATCCATTGTTCCTTCTTCATATAGCAGCATCTTAAGGGACAAGTTTAGAGATCTTAGGTACTTACCGCGATATCCTCTGAAGAAGTATCGTTCGGCTTCGCTGAAGCTCTTTCTGTGGTCAACTGCAAATTCTGTAACAAAGCCGTCTAGCACACTGGTAAGCCAGAAGTCCACTGCTCTCATAATTGGATTGTCAAGGTTCTGCACGGTCTGAATCAGCTCCGGTGTCCAGACAATGTTTCTTTTCTTCTTGAATGTGTTCCTATCTGTCAACTTGGATAACCAGTCGAAAAGCTCGTTTCCATAGGTTGCAAAAAATATAGCATGTATATCTGAAGCGATATGCTTTTCTAACCAGGCCTCTGTGCTCAGTTTAGGGCTTCGATTTTCTTTCTTGGCAAACTCCCTTAAGTCTGAATCCAGCCACTGGTGAAACTCTTCTCTGGTAGGATGCCAACAGAACATTAACTCCCAGTCGTTCAAACCGGCAACGGAACCATTTCTTGATTGCATGGGCAGACCCGGGTTTACTATAATCAACTAACAACACCCCTAGCTCACTGGCCCTTTCGGCGATAGACCGCACAGCGGCCTGAAGTCTCACCCGAAGTGATTCTAATGGGTTGGCCAAGGACTCAAGCGTCTTGGAACAGGTTCTGTCGCAATCCTACTTGCGGCTCGCAGCTCTTCTGGCTGCAAGATCTCCCTTTGTGTCTGTGCGTCGCGCAACCTCTTGCTCGCGTTGCGCGATCCCGTTGTCGCGTAGCTCTTCTAGCCGTGAGATGTTCCTTTACACCACCGTGCGGTCCTTCTCTATGATGCGCACTTCCCCTGTCTTGCGGTATCTCCAGCCTTACTGCAACGCCGCGCACCATGCGACACGCAGCTCCTGCCCAACACGAAGTCCTCAACCTGCGGTATCGAGCACCGCAGCTTCTCTGTCGGTGCGGTATCACCTCTCTGTGATATCCTACCTCCGCGGTTTAGCGCACTTAGCATTGCTCGTGTCGACATGCAAGACTTAACATACAAAGCTGTTCAATACTGCAACCAGTAGCTGTTTACGCAAACATAAATGAAACACATACAACATGCCAAAGGCTTTTAACTTATGATTATCCTTCTGTGCTGTGGTGAACTGGTTAATACATTCATCCATTAAACTGCAACGAAGTCCATGAAATAACTGAGCAATGCATAAGTAAACATAACACATAAACCAGTCGCATAACACAGGTTTTAACGTGGTTCACCTCCAGGATGGAAGTTACGTCCATAGAACTGTGTTTTCTATTATAGCTCAAGGGGAAGGTAAAACACAGTTTTGCTGCACTGCATATGCAGCTCAAGATCTTTTCTCTTAGATCTCTCTTCTCTCTATATTGCTCTCTTACAATATACTCTTCCCTCTCAGTTGATCCCTGCGGATCGTTACATGCATGCTCTATAAGCCAGCTACTGGTTTCAGTAAGATTGCTACAGCTAAGACCAGAACCAGAGCTCGGCTTTTACAACAGTCTACTTATCCTTATTGCCTATTTTAATCATGACTGTCTACTGTCTACCCAACCAACTAGCTAACCCTTTTCAATACAAAATTACATTCTTTTATAAGCAGCCCGAAGGTCTTGCATTTACAACACTGTGGGCCTGTCCCAACAGTAACCCAAACCCTAATTAGTGACAGTTGGTCCTCTCTGTCCTTGAGGTAGCCGCTTCTCGTCACACCACAGCTCTCTGCAGTCTTCCATGCTTCCCGGCACTGACCATGGGTACTATGCATCGCTTCTCTTTTCTGTCCTTCGTCTTCAATGCTTGAGCCTCGTTGCTCCTTCTTCTTTATGAGGGTCGCTGAGCCCTCCTGTCTTTCGCCGCTGCCTTCAATGCAGTGGGCGAGCTCTCCCTTCTCGGCTGCTCAGGTACCGTTGCCTTTCTTTGACTTTCGTATCTCAAAAAGTCACGGTTTCTGGCTCTCCTCTCCAGCTGGAAACGTGCTACGGCGTCGTAGCTCTGTCTTAACTTCTTTCCGCCAAAGTTATCATTCCGCCAAAACTAGCAGCTTCTTCTGTAGCTGCGGGACCTTGCTCCAACACCCATAATTCGTTTTTTGTGTTGTCTGCCAATAAGAAGAAAGGAACCATGATTTTGGGGTTTGAGAAGGCCGTTTTTTGCCCCTGTGAGCAAGATGGGAGTTCTCATTCATGTTTCTGTCGTTGTTCCTTTTTTATCAATGGCTGGGAAGTCGTTTTGGGTTGCTAAGTGCATGTGCAGCAGGGGTTTACATTTTGGGTGTGTGTTGAGGTCGGATTGCTCTTGAAATGCCCATAGGCATTTTTTGAATTTGGGATCCACAATTTGGGTGTGAATGATGGTTGTTTTTGCTCATGAATGTCCCTGAACGTTTGTGAAATCGATTTTGGTTCCTAGGGTTGTCTTTTCCCTTGCCCCATTTTCGTTTTGGTTTCCCAAGAACGTTTTTGTTCATACCCAGCAATTGTGTGTGGCTGTGTTTTGGTCAATTGGTTGACTACGTGTTTGATGTAAAGTTTGCCTTGGCTGAGTAAGTCCAGGGAACCCCTATGTTATTGGGTTGTTGCCTTAATAGCCGTGGAACCCAGTTGTTCATTGGCTTGGCTGGACAATCTGTGAAACCCAACTGTGTGTTGGCTTGACTGTGGATGTATTGGTATTGTTGTGTGTAAGCATGTTGTTCCCTAGTTCCTTGTGGGAATCATGCCCAGCTCGGGGTTGGCAGTGATGCTAAGAGATTGATGAGCACACTGGCATATGGTTGGGTGGAACTTTGCAATGAAATAGCTAGATGTGGGCCAACTTCTTTTCAAGATAAGTATTCTTGTGTATTTACCTCTGCAACTGTATTTGCTTGTTTTATGAATTATGAACATGAATGTTGCTTTGAAATGTATTTGCTTCCATTGTATATTGCATGCATTATGCATCTTTATATGTTTTTTATTTCCATTGCAATTTTTATTAGTCATGTTCATGGGACTTAGATCCCTGCTTAAATGATAGCAGTAGTCCCGTAGGTCTAGTCCTCTCATATGGGAGGGGATGTGACAGTTGACCTGATTTAACCCTTCTGAAGTTAATATTCCATCTACTGGCATTGTACAACATATGTTGGTGCTCTCTTTCGAATTAGCTTCTCCATTTTGTGGGATGACACAATTTGTATGCGAGGGGGTTGGAATAATGCCACTTGTATTTTTCTCATTGCCACCTAAACTTTATAAAGTGTTCTTAGTGGTTGGTTGAGTAGGTACCTAGTGTTTGTAGCCACTGAATTCCTAATACTACATCCACTCCTCCTAAGGGTACTACATAAAATTCAGACTCAAGGTTATAATTTTTTAATTGCAGCTTAACTTTGTGGCATTTTCCCACCTTTTTTTTTTCTTCTTTCCATCTACGACCATCACCTTCATGTTAGGCGCTAGATATATGAAAAGGTTAAGCCTCTTTGCAACACTTACGTCAATGAAATTTTGAGTACTTCTTGTGTTGAATAAGACGACAACATTGTTATTTTTTATATGCCCTTTAATTTTAATGTTAGTGGTTGGTGTATTCTTGTTATGGCTACGATCAATATCTTTGGTGTTTCTTCATCTTATGACTCTGACGGAGGATTTTGGAGGTCACATGTTTCTTCTATGTCAGATTCATTGCTATCTGACTTGCCTTCCTCTTTTGCTTCACATTGACATAGGTTATTGGTGGTCTCTTTTTTCAAACATCTATGTCTTGGGTCCCACTTCTCTCGACAATATTTACACTTTCCTTCTTTCATTCGTTGGGCTTCTAAATTCGGTTTGTTGTCACTTCTTAGATGTGGTGGATAATATTTAGTGTCGGTTTTGGTATTTTGGACGAGCTTTTGATCTTTATCACAGTATATGTTCCAAGTCTTTTTTATTTTTTCTTCAATGATTTTTGCCTTGTGTTTCGCCTTGTCTAGGGTTGATACATTTAGTAGTTCTAGTTCGTCCCTGATATAGGGTTTTAGTCCGTACACATAAGTTTGTAGACGTTGACTGTCTATGAGTTCCAACACATGTGTTGCTAGGGCTTCCCACTCATTAGTGTATTCATGGACGTCACCTTTCTGCTGCAATCTGGTGATCCTTGCGAAGAAGTATTTTTCCTTTAACTCTTCAAACCTCTTAAAGAAGTCGTGTTTGAATGTGTTCCAGTTGAGCATAGTTTCTTGTGTTGTAACTTTCCACCACATATACCAATTGTATGTCTGGCATTCTAGTTGCATCAAGGCATACTTTATTATTTCTTCGCTGGATATGATATTGTGTATGGAGAAAAATTCTTCTGCCTTGTTGATCCACGCCACGCTCTGTTTTGTTTCGCCATCAAATTTTGGCAATTTTAACTTGGGATTCATTTGATATCCACCTATTGGTGGCCTTCGAGGAAAGAACAGTTGTTCAAGATTTGGGGAATGATCATGATCGATCTCTTCTTGTAGGATTTCCCCTTTAGGCGAAATTGTCTCATGATGTTTTGTATTTGTTGAACTTGAGGATGCGTGCTCTTTCCCTGACACATTGCCAGAATTTGTGGTATCTCTTTCATCTAAATATCACATGATTATACTTAATCCGGTTTCGAATTCTAATGCTATCTCTCTTCTTACTCCCTCCATCTCCCATGATACAACTTCATTGACTTCCTTTTTACAGTGTATAATAATTCTTCTTTGCCTTTGTGTAGCTCTGCTTCGATTTGGTTGAGCCTTTAGTGTAAATCTTCTAGATTTTTAGAATTTTGGTCTTGGTTTTTCTCCAAAATCTCCATTTGTTTCTTAATTTCCTTCATCTCTGACATATTTATTGTGCAGGGAGGAATTTTGAAATATAAAGGTGAAAATATATATTAGCATGGATAAACTTTTAATAAAATTAATTATTATTATTATAATAAAAATCTATTTATTAATTTGAATTTGTAAATGTGTGCAGATTGCGTTGATGGGTGTAGGTGGATGCAGTGGGAAGCGAACAAGAGAGGGAGCAAGGGAGGTGACAAAGGTCGTGGATGGAGGTGCAGGTGACAGAGGGTGGTGAGCAGGCGGAGGTGGGTTGAGATGTGCATGGAGGAGGAGCTTGAAGGAGCGGTGTATGGTGCAGGTGGCGCAAGGAGAAGCAATGATCAAGGAGGAGGGTGGACGGTGTGTGTCGATGGTTGTGTGTAGAGCGACGTAGGGAGGAGCTTGTGGGGAGGGAAGGAGATGGAAAAGTGCAGCATGAAGGGAAGGGAACGTGAAGTTACAAGTGCGTGGAAGGGGGCAATGCGGGAAGATCACTGAGGAGGGAAGAACTATGGGAGTGGAAGACAAAATGCAACAGGTATAGAGCAGTGGGTTTAGCGAGGAGTATAAGGGTGAGATTGGAATGAAGGATGGATGCATATGTGGGTGTGGAAAAATGGGTAGAGGAATGGAGAAAGAGGGAGAGTAGGAGATGGAATGAGACCAACGAGGAAGAAAGTAGAGAACTAGAGGGCCAAAGAACCGAAAAGGCTCTGATACCACTTGGAGTGGACGAAATTCGAAATCACACAAAAACTTGAAATCGCCACAATAGTAATTGAATGAAGATTTTTACAATAGGAGAAAAGACCTTTTATAGGTCTATACACACCATTTCAATGGAATGGTGTGACCCTACAATTAGCTAAGTAATATTACATTTAATATTTAAAATATTTGTTCTTAAGTACTTATATACATAACACTTTTTCATTCCCTACCAAAAGAAGTTATGTCATGCCCGCTCATATGTTTTGAGGAACCCATAGTGCCTTGCCGATGGAGAAGCATGGAGTTCATAGAAGACAACTTGTTGAATATCTATGCTTTGGGGAAGCACCAGATGACCCTTGTATCTCTGAGAAGCACCATCCCAAGAGTATTGTGGTACAACAGAAGGGTTATGGCTAACCGTTGGATGATTTCAGACAATGAAGAGTCATTGACATAACTTTGCTGAACATATTGCAACCAATTTGGAATAGGCATAGAAATAGCTGAAAGAGAAATAGGGTCATGAAATGTGCGAGAAAGAGCATCCACCATGAGATTTCGCTTACCCTTCTTGTAAGTGATCTCATATTCATAACCCATGAGTTTGCTAATCCATTTATGTTGTGTTGGGGATGAGACCCGTTGTTCCAGGAAATATTTCAGACTCTGGTGATCAGTCTTAATGCATAAATGATTCCCTAATAGGTATGGAAGACACTTTTGTACTGCATGCAAAATAGCCATAATTTTCTTCTCATATGTAGAAGCGACTAAATTCTTACCGGAAAGGGATTTGCTGGTGAACGCAATGGGATGTTCATCTTTAAGAAGAAAAACACCAAGTCCATTGTCGCAAGTATCACTCTCGATAGTGAAGGGCTTGGAAAAATCAGACATAGCTAGAAGATGTGTGGCACACATGGCTTGTTTTAGTTTGTAAAATGCACACTCAACAACACGTGTCCATGTAAAAGCATCCCTTTTCAATAAGGTTGTTCATGGAGTTGCAATCTTCCTGTAATCCTTGAAAAACTTGTTGTAGTAGTTAGTCAGTCCAAAAAAAACCACGAATGCTCTTGACTGTTTGAAGATGCAGCCAATTTTTCATGGCATCTATTTTGACAGGATCCATGTGAACCCCTTGTGTTGAAATAATATGTCGGGATACTCTACTTCCTCCTGCCCAAAAACACATTTAGACAGTTTAGCACAGAGATGATGATCACATAAAAGTTCCAGTACAATATCTAAATGCTAGAGATCCTCAGCCCATGTTTTACTATAGATGACATCAAAGAAGACCATAATGAAGTTCTGCAAGTACCACCATAATATTTTATTCATCAATTCATGGGATGTGGAAGGAGCATTAGCGAGGCCAAAGGGCATGGCCAAAATCTCATAGTGGCATGCGGAAAGAGGTTTTAGGAATATCATCCTCTTGAACTCGAATTTGGTGATACCCAGAATGAAGATTCAACTTGGAGAAAAAATGAGCACCATGCAGCTCATCAAGAAGCTCATTAACAAGAAGAATTGGAAAGTTATCCTTAGTTGTGATGTGATTATGTACTCGAAAGTCAATGCAAAGGCGCCATGACCCATCTTTTTTTTGGACAAGAAGAATTGACGAAGAAAAGGAACTGGTACTAGGGTGAATAATAACTTGTTTCAGTAAGTCCTGGACGAGCATCTCAATCTTTGTCTTTTGGTGAAACGAGTAGCGATAGGACATGATGTTGGGAGGGACGCTTCCAGGAAGGAGAGGAATACAATGGTCCTCTTGACTTGAAGGTGGCAATTCCACTGGTTCAACAAAGACACATGCATATCGATCCAAAATTTGTTGTAGATCTAAGGGAGTAGTGGAGACCATTGATGGGTGCATCTGAATGGATTGGAGTTGAGCGATGACACCATGTGAATTATTCTTAAAGATCTTTTCCATGTGATGTGAACTGATGATGCTGAGAGACCCTGGTTATAAGCTCTTCAATGTGTGTTTTTCCCATTGATTGAAAACTGCATCCAAAGTTCAACAAAATCCCATAAGATGGGTCCAAGTGTCCATAATCATTGAGCGCCCAAAACCACACCACATCCACCCAAGGATAAGGAAAACATGTTGGAGAGCAAGTTATGATCTCCAATAAAGATACACACACTGTGACACTTCCCCTTGCAAGGCAAGGTGTCCCCATTGGAAATCGTGACTTCAAAGCTAGAGTAAGGATGGACAAAATAATTAGTCTGTTCAGCGATAAGAGGGTCAATGAAGTTATGTGAGTGCTACCAGAATCAATGAGTATTGTAAGAGGGAGCTTCCTGAAGAAACCCTTGACCCGCATGGTTTGTGGGGTGGTGACGCCAACTAATGCATGCAAATATATCTCTGGGTCGTCGTCTTGAGAAGGAGGGTCAACATGCACTTGCTAAATATCAACTTGATCATCTACTGGATCCTGAGAACCTTCACAAATTTTAGGTGCAGGTAGAGAATCCACATCCAAGAGATAGAGCTTTTGCTCAGCACATTGATGTCCCCAGGTGAATTTCTCATCGCAATTATAACAAAGCCCTTTTTCTCTACGTGCTCTCTCTCAACTTCAGACAAATGCTTAATAAGAGTGGTTCTAGGAGCTGACGTGATTGGAGGTCTTTGGGAAACTATATTTCCAAATGGAACAAAAGTGGATTTGGAGCACTATTTAGTTATGATCTTGTCCTTCGCCAACTTAGCCAACCCTAGGGCTTCCATCATTGTGTTGGAACATAACATTTTAACCTCAGATCAAATTGCATCCTTCAGATCACTGATAAAACAACTCTTGTAGAATGCATTAGACAATCCTACTGTGTGATTGGCCAGTTTCTGAAATTCTGTCTGATTCTCTCTTACAGTGCCAGTTTGACAAAGTTTAGTGAATGCTCCTATGAAGTCATCAAAAGCACTAGGGCCAAATAGTTGCAAAAGAGTTGGCAATAATATGTCCATTTCTAATCTTCGTGAGCCTTGATGTACCAACGAAACCATTGAAGAGCTTCATGTTCCAAATGAAATGATGCAAGTGGGACTCTGTTGACATCAAAAGTGTTATGTAGACTAAAATATTGTTCTGCCCTGTATATCCATCCAATCATATAATCACCATTGAAGCGAGAAAAATCAAGTTTCGACCCACAAAAATTGTTGGAAGAAGAGAACCCAATTTTTGCAGAAGACTTTGGCTGTCGTCTATTGTTCATGCCTGAATGTTGAAGACTGAGGTCGAGAATTTTTTTATCCAAATCTTGGAGTTTGGTCTTGAGGGCGGCAAGTTCGTCTTCCATTTGTTTGTTTGCTCCTGCGCTGGTAAAAAACATAACCAAGAGGTTTTTTTTTTAACGGGTAGAAAAACAAAAACATAATTTTTTTTAGAAAAAGAAAATTTAGAGTTGAGAAAAACTTTGATGGGTAATTGGGGTTTGACTAGGTTTTGGACACTTTCTGAGAGCTAGGGAAGAAGGAAATGAGGGATTTAAGAAGCAGGGTGAAATAATGGGAAAATGTGTCAAATAGGGACAAGGAAGCAGAAATAGGAAATCAACACTGAGGAAAAATTTGAAGGCGATTGGGTGAGAGTCGAAGAAGCTATGGAAAATCCTAAAAATAAACAAATGTGGGATTTCTGGTTTTGGAAAGTAGAATTTGAGATAGGGTCTTCAAGGAAGAAAGTATGCAGAATGGGATTGTAGGGGTTTCAGTGAGTTTTCAAGGGAAATAGAGCTAAAGCAAAGAAGATATGGTGAAAAAACATAATTTTATACTTTTTTTGTTGTTGGTGGAATTGATCTGTGACGGATTTGGATAGATGCAATCTGCTATTTATTAACTCACAATAGACATGGACCCAGGTATGTTCGACTTCCTAAAGGTTCAAGGGATTCACTCGACCACCAATGTTGTTTAACGACTTGCGTATTGGGGCAGCACCCCTCATTCCAGGGCTCAAGTAAAACTTATAACCATTTTACCACAAATAACAATTCTTGGTTTATCTCATGGGTGAGGACTAGTCAACCAGGTAGGGGCCATTGCCCTTTTCGCTGGTAGGTCCTCTTAAAGGCTAGCTACTTCGGGGTTCTTGTGGTACTCTTCACAATGAGTTTTAGGGCTATGCCGAGATACTTCCCAAAGTTAAGTGGATAAGGGTTATTCCCTGATCCGAACTTATAATTGAAATGAGCAATACACATGCAAATAAGAAGAACCACTGCAATAATCACACCATTGGGAAGCCACTGCAAAAAAAAAAATTAGTAGAAATTCCACCCAGTGAGCCCAAGAAAATGCTTTGATACCGGATGAGAGAAACCTCCTGCAATAAATAATGAAAATGCACGATATAACAAAAATAACAGAACATAGAAGGAATTTATTGATCGCATGCCACTTCGAGGGGGCAACCTCCTATGAGCAAGCTCAATAAAAATAACTCGTGGATTCCTTCAATGGCCTCAACACGTACTTATATACTAAGTCTAATCTAAACAACTATTACTCCCCATGAATGTTGAATAAACACGTACTTATATACCAAGTCTAATCTAAACAACTATTACTACCCATGAATGTGGGATAAGACAATATACTCACGGGAATCTAACAACAATATGCTAACAAAGTAAAGAGAAGAGTTGACATAGGTTCCTAACAACAAGATTAAAAAACAATGTAGCCTATATAACACCCACAAAGAAGTTAATATTCCTTGTTGTGATCGTCGAATTCACCTACAATGGGGCCATATACTTTTTAATAACATCTAACCTTATTCTCATACATGAAACCAAACACTACCTTAATCCCACTTTACCTTGTGGCCCAAACACTCACATAGCCCTGTTGCCTAAAACATAACTATCTTAAATCAATTTTGAGTGTAATTTTAAAAATTATATTCACATTAACTAATTATATTCATATGGTAGTGGAATTGAAAACACACAGATACAAATTAAAGGTGTTAAACTTAGGTCCACTACTACTATAATTGGCCGCAAAGACAACAGGCTCATATTTGCGCGGGAATCCCATAACACACCCTTGTTTCCTATGTAGAACAAGACATATAAGACGGGGCCTCCGCTTCGCCAAATTTACCTTCCATCAGAGTATTTTCGATCTGTTTATCTCCAAATCCTGTCAGTATGCTTCAATCCCCATTTGAATGCCAGCGATTCTAAGGTATTTCGTGACCATTCTGATCTAATTCGAGATTTAATGTTTACAGAGTCATTATTCTACCTGTGAATGTAATTAGGAATTGATTGCTAAAGACTTTTCGCAGAGTTAGTTTTCTCTTTCGGGGGATTTATTTCCCTGTTCTGAGGCAGGAAACTCGAGGGATTCGAACTCTGGACGTTGTCGAAGTTTTTCAATTATTTTGGAGATGGAGATAGAAGGGTTATCGGTGGTTTGCGCAGGGCTTGGCTGCGCGTCTCAAGATACCGATGGCAGGCGAAATGGGTACATCAAGAGTGAAACCTGTTTAGGTAAGGATCCCAGTGTGTGTGTATATATATATATATATATATATATATTAAAGTGTTAAAAAACAGTCTAAAATGATGTCTTCGAAAAATTCTCTAACAGAAAAGCTCGAGACTTGGATTCAAAATTTAAACAGAAAATATAAACTTTTCAGCTTCTATATTAATAAAGAGATCTTTCAGAAATTGAGATTTGGGCTCCTCTACTAGAAGTCCCTCCTGCAATAACAGTGCTTCTTTAGATAATTGGTCTGCTTTGGAGTGGAGTTCTCTATAAATGTAAGCAAACGATAACATCTCAAAACAGTTTTTGACCTCCATAACTTTATTCATGATTGGATTTAACAGCATGTTTTCAATTCTGCATTTATTGTTGGCCCAATCGATCAGCACCTTTGAATCACCAAATAACTGTAAGTGTTTGTCCTTTGGCTTCTGCTGTTTTTGACAGAAGCCACAAAGCATATAACTCAGCTCTATTGTTTTATCACTGTCCAGCAGCATATTTCAGGTAAATGTAATGTGTTGAATCAAGATATAGAATAGCTACAGCCCCACGCATATCTGGGGTCATTGACAAGCCTTGTAAAAAAAGGCCATGCTTTATCATAATCAATGACAAGTTCCTTTGAAATCCTTCGTGGGTTTTTTTTCGGGGGCTTCCAGTTCCATTCAAATGAGGTCCTGACTTTACGAGCAATTTGAGCTGGAGACGTCAATCCTCAAAAAGTCATTCTATTCTTAATAACCAAACTCCCTATATTACAAAGCAAGGCAAAGCTTTGTAAGCTTTTAGACATGTCTACTATCCAAGACTAATAGCAATCAGCCAGAGAACTCTGGGCCCATTTGCTCCTCTCTTTTGATATTAGTAGCACTTCATTCTAGACAGATCTTTAAAAGGAACAAGTAACAAACAGATGTTTTACAGTTTCATCTATTTCTATTTGGTCTACCTGGACCTTGCCAATTTCTCTTTTGACAGTTATCCCAAGGTAGGATTTTATTGGCCAGAGCCAACAAAGAAATAATTTTGATTTTAAAAAACTGTCCAGTTTCCATACTTCTGCCAACATACTTTTTCTTCTTCCTGAGATTCTTCCATGTTTGCAGAGTATCCCATTTTTGCTGTATATTCTCGTGTTCCTTTATTTTTTAAACACTTTATTAAATCTTCTTGGTCTGTGAGCTTAACATATTCACATAGTTTGTCCATTCTTTTTCTAATTTATCCTGCAAATTCAGAAATTCTGCCGATTTTCATCCTTGATCCCAGACATTTCTACATTAGGGTTGGATGCATCTTCTAATGAAAAAATCCCATATTATGCAGAATGTTTATTAAGGATTACGATAATCTATAATCTCCATTGCATCCAATGCAAAATTTCAAAGATCCTCTCAAATTATTACTTTGTTGACCTCCCCTACTAGACAGGCTGACCATTTATGGACTAAATGAAATGCAGACAATCGAAGAGTCTTTTATGCTTTTCTTTTCTCTTTTGAACCAGTCCTCCATAGAAACACCTTTTAGATACTGTAATTTCATCACTTTACCCCACAGCCTTTCATTATAAGCTTCCGATTTTATTTTGGTGTCAGGGCTGTACTAAAAACATAAATATTCTTCAAATCCCATCCCCTTTTTTCTTCCAGGTTTGCCACACTCGTCCATTTGACCAATCGAATTCCCTTCCTCTCCCCTTCCCTTGTCTATAAGAAGCTGAAACACTTCTTTCTGATTTTGGTGAGAATATCTTTGGGAATTTGTAAAATTGACATCCAATACACAAGAATGCTTTCTAAAACAACCTTGACTGGTACTAACTTGCCTTTCTGAGATGACCATCTATTACACTAGATGGACATTCTAACATCAACTTTATTGTACAGCCACATCCAATCAATATACCTATAATCATTCGGCTTTAAATGGAAACTTTATACCTGTTGGAATTTGTGCAACTTCGGAAGTTATTCTTATTGTAATTTTATTGTATTGCTTTGTACCTCCTATGGGAGATTATATTGATGTAATTGATCATGTAAACCCTTGAAAGAATCAATGTAAACCTTGGGGAAGATTGTACAAGAAAAATAATTAACATAAATTTTATTTTATCTTTCCCAAGACAAGTCGGCCCAGTTAGGGAAAAAGTCAGTTTTGTGAAGTGTATAAATAGAGAGGCTAGGCGCTTCATTTGAACACACACTCAACACAAGCAAGTTTGCCTAGTCAAGGAGAAGTTCGCTCCAGCAGTGAGAAACAGTGTTTTTTTTGGGGTTTTCTCTTGGAGAGTTTCTTCCTTCTCTCTTTCATTATTGTACTTTGCTCTCGGAAGTAATCATCTCTATACGAAGGTTGCTGGGTTTTCTCCCTATTGGGTTTCCCAGGATAAAATCTTGTGTTCTTTGTTTTTGTGCTTTGTCTTTCTTCTAGTGATCCTATTGTTTATCTCCAATAGAGTTATATTGCTATAATTTGTGAAAAATCTAACAAGACCTTTATCAAGGGCACCTTGATTTATGTGGAGCATATTCATTGCTTGAATTTTCACTTCTTCCTCCACCTCAATAAATACCATGATGGATTTCCTCAAATTTATCTCGATGCTTGTAGCTTTGTAGTAGATACCATCAACTCCTTTATGCTTCTTATTTCTCTTATGAAACCTTGGCCAAAAATCATGATATCATCTACAAAGAGCAAATGAGAAATAATCACAGGTCTTGAGTTTTTTAATTTCTTTTGGTATCTCTATCCTTACATATTTGATCAACATGCTTAAACCTTTAGCTACTAAAAGAAAGAGAAAGGGGGACAATGGACAACCTTGTTGAAGCCTCCTTGATGCATTGAAGAAATTAGAAGATCCTTATGTAAAGACAACAAGCATCCTGTGATCTAGTCTACAAACTATAGATTCATGCCTAACTATAACAACAATAATTTGATACATAGCCAATTCACCTTATTATAATCTTTAGAAAGATCTAATTTCACCACAATTGCTTTCATTTTTTGGGTTTTGATTGATGTAACCCTTCTTGGGTTGCCCCTACAACATCATGGATCTACCTAGTAAATAGGAATCCAAACTACTCCTTTGAGATTGCCCTTGACACAATACCTTTCAATTTATTAGCAATTATTTTCGAAATTAATTTATAAATAAGATTGCCTAACAAAATAGGTTTGAAATCTTCAAAAGTTGTGGGGTCTTTGTCCTTTTGGGATGATAGATATAAAGGTTGGGTTTATGGCTCCTAATACTTTCCTAGCTTGTCTAGACTCCTTGACCGCTCCTATGAGATCACTCTCTAGCATGTCATAGAAGCCGATATAGAATTTGATAGTGCATCCATCAGGACTTGGGATTTTGTCTCTAGCATGCATATTGTAGTTTTTGTAGTCTTAACCCACTCATGAACTTACACTCTTGGATCAGCTTCTTTGCTCCATTTTCTTTTTTTTTGAATTGGCACTAATCTCTTTATCCTCGCATCACCATCTCTTTGCTAAAGCTACTCTCTTATATCAGTTAGTGCCTCATTGTCTAGCTTTGGTAACCCTATTTCTTAAGGATGCTCCCCTTGAGTTGGAGTAGAACCAATCTAAAGCGTAGAGGATAGGTTGCTCAGGTGACATTGGTCACTGCCCCAGTAGTTCCCTCTCGAGTCGCACCTTGTGGTTTAGGCATTTTATCATTGAGTGTGGGTTGGGGAGGTAATACTATTGTCAAATCTTCTACTCTAGGGTTTGTCACAAACCTGGATAAGTTGCTGATTACAAAAACTAAAGTCCAACCTAGTGGTTGTAAGATAAATCTCACTTTCCACTAGTTGCTTGTAAACTGCCTCATTTATTGATTTTGAATTAGCTTTGTTTGAGAGTTTCAGCTCTCTCTATAGGTGTAGATGTTTTTTTACAAATAACCATCCTATAATTTTGTTTAACAAACCTTTGGGATATTAAGTTTGTGAAGCAAAATCATAGTTGTTAGATTGCCAAACTTCCTACACCTAAACAATAATGTGGGAGGCCTAAATTTGTCATGTCAAAATCGTAAATAATTCAGATTTTACCTTGGTAGCTGCTTTGACCTCACTACCTATGCTGATAATATCATCTACATAGATCACCAATATTACCAAATCACCATCCTTGCTTTTAACTTAGAGCTTGGAATCATAAAAGCTTTTCCCGAATACACTATACTGCATATTTTTGTCAAATTTGATGCACCAAGCTCTTGGTGCCCGCTTGTGGCCATAAAGAGTGTTAACAAATCTGCATACCATATATTCCTTTCCAGGTTTTTGAAAGACTCGAGGCCGATACATATAAACCTCTTTCTCCAAGTGACCATTTAGGAAGGCAATTTGAACATCCATTTGATAAATAGTCTAGCCAAAATGAGCAGGAAGCAACTAGAACTAACTTGATGCTAACAATTTGACAGTGGGAGCAATTGTTTCCTTGTAGTCAATCACTTCTTGTTGAGCAAAGCCCTTTGCGATCAACCTTGCCTTGTGCTTGTCGAGTGTATCATTTGCAACTAGTGGGTCTTTTTATCAGTGAGAACAACCACCAATACCCAAGTCTGATGTTTAGTCAAGGCATCATATTCACTTTGCATAGCGCTCTCCCATTTTGATAGTCTTTTCATAACTTTGAGATTCAAAAGAATGCTGAATGTTAGCAAATAAAGCATAACTGCATAATTCAGTTTTTTACTTCTGTTTGGCAATAACCATCCATCCTCCCCCACTTGAGGAATCTCATCCAAGCTAACATCAACAAATGTTTGATAGAACCACTTAGGGTGTGTGTCGTCAAATTAGTGCTGGTATCATGCTGATTGGCACTGATTTTACTTCTCATATCATGCTCATTTGGATGAATTTCAGCAGCTACATTACTCTCGGATGTCTTCCATATCTCATGTTTGGCTGACCTATTCAAGAGAGCTGGATTTTCAGCAGTATCAAAAATGGTCTACAAGAAATTCAAGATCTGATTTATGCTTTGAGTTTGCTAGAAACAAGATGGCATGTTCATCAATCACGATTCACAACATCTTGACTAAAAATAGATTTGCCAGCTTCAATATCAACCAATCTATAGGATTTATCATGGTCTCTATACCCTGAAAACAATAACATTGATTTCTTGCATTTTGAATCCATGTTGTTGTGCTTCTCATTGAGAGTCTACTACATAAGCGACTAAATTGAAAATCTTGAGATGACATACTTGAGCCTTCTTACTAGATCATGCCTCTTTTGGAGTAATAGTTTGAACTTTTAACAGAGTTTGTAGGAGTTCTATTTAGCAAATATACAATAGCGTGAACTTCCTTTGTCCTAACATTCATTAGGAACATACTTGTTCTCTAAGGACATCTTGTCCAAGATGTCCCTCATGGACTCCCTTATTTGGCCCATTGTTCTCTTTGGCTCAAAGATTTGGAGGCCTTGTTTGCTTGAGCCTGATTGGGCCTCAGTCAAGAGTTCTCCTTTGACGCACCATTAGTTGCAAGCAGAAGGTCCCTTAGCATATCATTCTAGCAGAGTTTGGCCTTATTGGCTTGAGATATTGTTCAATCTGGTCTCTTTTTTGCATAGCATTTGAAGTTTTGTCGGCTTGGCAAATGAGCGGGATTGGTACTCGTGCTTGGCTTGTTGTTCTTCAGAGACTGTTGCCTCATCTAGCCCTTTGATCCGAGCTTGAGGTTGGTTTGCGAGGGCCTCAAATCTTTTGGAGCCCATGGGCATACAGATGGATTGGCTCCCTCCATTTAGATGTTCCTTTGACGCACTTGGCCACCTCCTACCTATCAAAGAGGAGTTGAACAAGATCATCAGAGATGGCATATTTATGCAGTTTATCCATATCACTTAGGTTAAGCCTTAATGTAGGTTATGCACAAAGATGGTCTTTTATGTTGAGCACTTCTTAGAACTAAGAGACAAACTCATTATTCGACATCAATATAACCTTTACCATTGGATGCATGCTCTTTGCATTCCCCTATGCTAGTTTAGAGTGGGTTCTCATAGACTTCGGTTTGAGATGGACCACTAGATTGATTGTTTTAATAGGATCTTCTAGTTATTCCATCTTCAAGAATTCGAGACAAAAAAGGACTTCATCTTTTGTTGCCCCATTTACTACGAGATTAGAGGGAGGTTACATTGCCTTTTTATGGGATCTTGACCCTCACCGACTTCTTTAGATACCTTGACCAACGATGCTTGGCCTTATACATGTAGGAGGTCTTCAAGCTTTAATCCCATATTATTCAACCTTCTATATGACCAGATTCCACCCAACATTTCACTTCCTTCTTTAAGGTTCTACCCTTAGGAAGGGGCATTAAGAGCTAGATTGATATCGACACAACCTTGGACTTCAGATCTATGTAGGCTCATGGGACCTTCTCCCATCCCTTGGGATCTTTGCAGCATAACTTGACCATATCCCTCCCTAGGAGGCAGATGAGACCCTCGAGGACTTAGTGGTAGGATACCTCCTTCATTTGGTGTCGAATGCTAGAAAAGATGGGTCTATACCAAGAAACCTACTTCATTACTTTTGGGTCTTCTTGCTCCTAGATCTTTTGCTCTTGTACTTCTTTAGCCTTGTGGTTTCCTGTTCTTAGGGTTGATTGTGTTGCATGCTTTCGCATAGACTTCATGCTCTTTTCTACTTTACATTACTTTACTTATTGCATTAGGATGCCTTTTGGCACTCCGTCTTTGTAATGACATCATTGTACCCAACAGTTCCATTGACCTACTTATGTGGACATCAGTCGGACAATGGAACTTTTAAAATCATTCAAACTATGAGAGCAAAACTCATTGCCATTATCAGTCCTAAAAATTTTGATGCTTCTCCTTGGTTGCTTCTCAACCACAACCAAATATTTTTTTGGAACTTAGAAAACACATCTGTTTTTTCAAGCAGTGTTGCAAACATCGACGCGACGAAAAAATCAGCAAGGTCCAGGAAACATCGTTTCGTAATATCTCGGCAGCACATCGGCAAACATTGGCAATAAATCGACAAATTTACAAAATAAAAAAATATTCATTATTTTCAATTTTTTAAATCTTGGGCAAAATCGACAATATCTCGAGAAAAAATCGGCTTAGAAAACATCGACAATATCTTGAGAAAAATCAAGAAAAAATCGGCGATATCTCGAGTCGGTGATTTTTGAGAAAAAATATGCGATTTGAAAAACTCGCGATTTCTCGGAACATCGCGATTTCTCGGCCGATGTTTGCAACACTGATTTTTTGTTTTAGGAAATACACCCACAATGTTTGGAAAAGTCATCTACAAGCAACAAAAACTATTGTGCTTCAGAAAACGATATTGTCTTCATTGATCCACATATATTTGCATGAATTAATTCAAGAAATAATTTGGCTTTGCAAGCCGTCCCTTCGTCAAAAGACATTCTATGTTGCATACTCACAAGACATGTGCCATAGGTGATGTTTTGCTTATCCAAAATATTTGGAAGGCCATTCACCATCTTCCTATTAGTAAAAAAGGAAAGATAACCAAAATTGAGATAGCCATATCTCCAATGCCAAAGTGAAGTCATGTTTTGTCCAGTGTTATTGGAACGAGATCAGAATTGGCAAAATTGGTTGGTTTGATTGGTTTTGGGTCATATCAGTCCCATTCAATGTTTCAGATCGGAGAAGGCTGGTTATGTATTTGAACTGGCGGGTTCCATACAAAACCAACCATAAATGTCTTAACCGGTCGATTCCATATGAAATCGGCCTTAAATGCCTAAACCTCGGTCGGTTTTGTGCAGGTCTTTATCTTTCATTTTCTATCATTTTACTTAATTTTTTAACATAGCCATTAATTTTTTCAGTTTGTTTGAGAGTGGTTCCAACCTCATTAGACTTCATATACACAATGTAGAATTTTAGATCCCTTTTATAATTCAATAGAGTTAACAGGTTTTAAGATTTCAAGATTGCAATGTTTCCATCGGTTTCTATCATATACGAGAGTATGATATTGGCATTTAATCAACCACATCAACCCCTCCATGTAGCTTGATGTTGGTGGTGTTGATTATTGAACTCCTCTGTCACGACCTTAATAAAAATCTACCTATCACTAAAGCAAAATCACTTATTAAGCATGGAAAGCTTTTTCTGCCTTATTTTAATGCTTGGATTAGGAAGTTTCATCAAAATTTTAGGGTGTTGATTATAACGTCTGTGGAGTATTGACTTTGAGATTTGAGGTAGAGGTGAGGGAAAGAGCCTAAAGGAGGACACATGGTGCTATTGATGAAAAAGATCCCATATAGGCAATGATTTTGATGATTTGTAGATATTTGTTGGAGCATGAAGTTTTTTGGACTCTAGAGGCCATTTAGAGACACTTTGTTTATGCATTTTGGGTCAGATATGGATTGCACTCGATGCATTTTTTAGTTATATGCACCCTTACTTTGCATATTTGTGTATGATGGTTTGGATCCATGTGGATGCATATAAATTTATATGTTTTCAAAATTTGAATATTTTATGTATTTTTTGGTCAACCGTTTTTTTGGTTTGGTATTTTCCAGTTCAGGTTTGGTTCATAATTTTGTGCTTGACTGGTTCAATGACTGGTTTAGTTTTGATAACATAGGTCTTGTCCACTGCTAGTCATTAAAGCATGTTCTTGAACTGTATTAGCACTCACCAATGCCCTTGAACTTTATCAACACTCACCAAGCAAGAAAGCCCAACTCTTCAACACCCAAGGCAACTAACTTTTTGTTGTTGCTGAAAACCACTTCTAAATGAGGATTATGCTTCATAATTTCACCGATAGAAAGGAGATTTTTTTCCAATATGGAAATATGGGGACAAAGGACACATTAAGAAAGAGCGAGCTTTTGCTATGCATTTCTACCTTCACATTTCTTTTTCCAGCAACTTCGTATTCTTCCCCACCACAAAATGTCATAGAATTTGAGCCTCTCTTATATGTTCTAAAATCAAGACACCAATCCTTTTTGTTAGTGAATGATGTGATTTGCTAGAGTCAATATACTGATCAACCTTGTTTACATTAACCTTCTTATTCCTAGCCACAAACACATAAAACTCATCCTTGTCATTATGCTCATCGATATTTTTTGCTCAATTTGACAAGCCCTTGAATTGTGCTTTTCATCCCACAATCCTTTTCAACAAAATATGCTTTTATGACCAATTTTTCCACAATATAAGCTTTTAATGATCTTGTCTGTTTTTTGATTACTTGAATCATTTGGCTTGCTGCTTTATTTGATTCCATAATTAGCCTTATAGTCCTTGCCAATGTTGCACGACTCGGACTCGGCTGGCATGTAAGTCGTCGACTCGGGAAATTGGAAAAAACTTAAAATACACTAAATTTGGGCACAAAAGAAGTTAATGGCAATTATAGTTCAAATTTCTTATTGAGATTCGTCCTTAAATTAAGTTTGACTATCATTAATTTAATTAACTTATAATTAAATTAAATGTAAAATCTAATATAATACTAATATATTATAATTGTAATATATAGGTTAAAATATAAATAAAATGTTAATACATGTAAAATTCATAAATAAAAAGTTAATATATTATAATTAAAATATAAAGTTAAAGTTAAAGTTAATCCACTATATATTATATTATAATTAAAAGTTAAAGTTAATGTTAATATATTATAATTAAAAGTTAAAGTTAATATATTATAATTAAAATATATATTAATATATTATAATTTATGTGAGTTAACATTTTATTTATATTTTAATCTCTATATTACAATTATAATATATTAGTATTATATTAGATTTTACATTTAATTTAATTTAATTAATGATATTATAATATAAATAAAAAGTTAAATTACATATTATTTACCAATTGTGTAATGTTTTTTGTTGTTGTAAGTAAAGTATTCACATTAATAATAAGAAGCAAAGCCTTCTAAAACCGATTACAAAGAGCAAAATCAACTTCTTCCCATCTTTCATAGAATTGATGTAGAAAGATAATAATACTACTAGACATCCCTGACTCCATACTTCCTTACTTCCCAACCCACAGACTCAATTCTAAAGTGAATATACCGGCTTGTAGCTCAGTCATAGCCAAGTTGGCCCCCATCATTACATTCAAAACCCCACAGACTCAAGCCCAAAAATATTTTTAGAAACCCTGAAGGCTCATATACCATGCCAACACAGTATCATTAAGGCAACATCCACCAACTTGAGATAATCCAGATAAGCAAAAAGTAAACGATGACGAACATTGCGAAGCTAAGCTTTAGGCTAGTCATAAGCTAGACTATACAAACCAAAACATGAGATCACCAGATCAGATAACACAGATGAAGTCGAAAAGACACCATCCCTAAGAATAGAGCAAAGCTACGTAGATAAGACATATTGCCATGCTAAAGAAGAAACACCACTGTGAGCATTAAAAACTCAAAAAAGACCATAATCAAAAGGATAGCTGCCCCAGAATCAAATTACAGCAAAATATAAGATAAGTCCTGGCCAAAGTTCTGAGTAGAGCCAGGACAATCTGGTTTTGCTGCACCAGGAATCGAAGGAGCAGGGAATTGAAAACCCAAGCAAGCAATCAAGAAATCAACTTTGTCTTCAACCCGCTGAACTGAAGCTTCCACAGTTTGAATCGAAGCCGAGATAGCAGTCTTCCAAGGCTCGGGAGAGGGAATACCCGAATCAAGAGTTTGATGGTCCCACTCAGCCCTACCCACGAAGTTTTTCATTACCCAGAACAACGCAACTGATTTTTCATAAAGACTTGTACGCCCCACTGTATGGTCAGGGTCCAAAATCCACTCCTGCACCTTCTTAGATTCCTCTTTCAGTTTTTGAGAGTCAAGTTCAGCCCATAGTCTACGTTCAGTTGCAGCGATGCTGTTCTGAATGTCCTGAGGGAGTTCCAATTCAAACATACGAGACTCCCATAAAGCCTGATGTTGCGCTCGGGATGCCACCTCATGAGAGTCCGATAAAGAATGCACCCTCTTCCCCTTTCCTTTATCACTCATCTTGATAAACCAGAGATTACCCGACGACCCTCTAATAAAACACTCACAATAATGATGCACAAGAACACCCGCTAAGCAGCTGATAAGAGTTTCGCCACCTTGCACCAGAATATATATCCTCATGTTGGGTTGCGTCATGATGGACGCGATCAGAAAATTCACAACACAATCCCTCACACAGATCTGTAGAGCAGACTCACCATTAATACATCTCACCCGATCCTCAGCATACAGGACAATATGCGTACCAGCGTCCGTCAGAAATATGAAAAAATATGCCCAAACCATCATATTTAAAGCACGCATTTGGTCATAACTATAAAATCAAAGATTACAGCTATAAAGTGCCACGTGCTAGAGAGATTACAAGCCTACGTTAATAATTATTTTGACCCACCATCTGGAAGCTAGTACAATTGCTAGTGATGAGATCTTGACACAAGGAACGAGCGATCATGTCTGGAAGCAGATGCCAATCGCGAGTTCTTAAAGGCTGACACGTACCAACCCCCATATTAGCAAGGTGATTTGCCACCTTGTTGCCATTTTGACATACATGTGTGAAACTGACAGCATTCCCCTTAATGAGACCTGTCCTTAGAGCAGCGATTCGACTTTCCAGGTGCCACGAGGACGAGACCTTAGTACTTTGAGAGCCATTATGTAGTTTAGAAGCGAGAAGAATAACCAGCTGAGAGTCGCCTTCTGCATTAATCAGGTTGTGAAAATTCTCAAAGACTCATTCTAGCCCTTGAATCAATCGTTCAATCTCCGCCGCATTGTTAGAATTAATACCCAGGAAACCATAACCAAAACCGAGCATTTTACCTCTGTGATTACGAAGAATAAAGCCATATCCCGACTTTCTAGGATTACCCTTAGAAGCTTCGTCAAAATTTAGCTTCAGAAAACCAGTGGGCGGAGGATTCCAACAGTGGAAGCTTTGAATAATAGGAAGAGTTTTATGGTGAGGCTGAATAGAATTCTCATAATTCTCCAGACCCCAATCAACCAGGATCTGTCGTTCAGCGCCAGCTAACTCTGAGTCCTTTTTATCCCAATTAATCAGAGAGATGGTTTCCTTCATTTTGGATTTTAGACAATGCCATACATTTAGGAGAGACAAAGTCTTTGAGCGAAAAATTCTGGCATTTCGCTCATTCCAAATAGCCCAAATCAAAAAATTGGGAAAAATTTCCCATAGTTAGTTCAAGATCTGACTCTAGAACGGATTCTTAGGCCAATAAAGCAAGGTTCCCACCGGGTTCTGTCGAATTCGATCAGAACGACGGAACAATACAACGCCGTGATCCCATAGAGCAGCCGAAAATGGACATTCATCCAGAAGGTGTGATGAAGTTTCCTCTGTTTGCTTGCAAAGAGGACACTAGTAAGGTCCATACATCCCTCGGCGTTTTAAATTATCCCCAGTTAAAATTCTGTTATGCATAACTAGCCAACTAAAAATAGTAATTTTTGGCCATAAGTTTTTACCCTAGAGGATACTCCAATTTGAAACAGCTGGGTTTTTAGAGGGCCTGAAGAGAAGGTTATAAGCTTCTTTGAGAGAAAATACCCCTTTCGGACCATAACCCCATTGAAGCTTATCATTGCCTTCTCGAATGCAGATACATCGCATAGTAAGCTCTTCCTTAAGCCAGGAACATTCCTTGGATGGACCTAGGCGTTCCAACCAACTCTGATTCACCCAAGGCCGAGAGAAAGAACCAAGAAGCTGAAGCCCCTATAGGTCCGCCACTTTGCATAAACATCTGGTAATACAAGCTTCTTGGAGCTTTGGACAGCACCTCGATCGTTCCAAAGGAGGAAGTTGTTGCCAAGCATCCTCCCAAAAGCGAGCTGTTTGACCATCACAAATTTCCCAGAAACCATGCTGTTGAATTAGGCTATGACCTGCCCAAGCTGTTTTCCATATGTGAGAACCAACTTTCTCTTCAGAAAACCGAATTAATTCACGCAAATCCCAATGGAGAGCATATTTGGCTAACCATAATTTAGCCCAAGGTTCCTTGGAATGAGTTATTTAGCGCTACCAAAGCTTGGCTCCAGCTATTAAACCTGCTTTTTCAGGATCTCTAAGACCTAAACCACCTTGAGATTTCAGTTTGCAGACAGTATCTCAATCAACCAGAGCCCATTTATGAGGATCTTGAGCGCCACTCCACAGGAACTTCCTTTGGATATTCCTCAAGTCTCGAAGAATAGATTTAGGAGCCAACATGGTTGAGAACATATAAGTAGGCAATGCTTGAAGCACTGATTTAACAAGAATAAGACGGTTTGACAAATTTAGAGATTTCAAAGTCCAATTACTCAGTCGTTTAACTTTATCCACTAGTTCAATCCAAGAGCTTTTCTTCGACTGAGAGTTTATAAGAGGAGTGCCCAAAAAAGTAGATGGAAGAAAACTCTCAGAAAAACCTAAGATATGAAGAATATTACGACGAGTAATACTAGGAGTGTTAAAGAAAAAAACCTGGGATTTTTGCTCATTGACTTCCAATCCAAAGGCATTACCAAACTGATCCAAGCAGTTACGAAAGCTAGTAGCTTCCTCGACAGAGGGATATCCCATCAGCATAGTGTCATCAACAAACTGTTGGTGGGAATGGCTAGCCCCATCTGGAATACCACATAAACCTCTTATAGAATTGGCCTCCTTTATAGCAGAAATAGATCTACCCAATCCTTTAGCCATTAGAATGAACAGAAAGGGTGATAAAGGATCCCCTTGACGGATACCACGAGTTGGGGTTATGATACCAGAAGGAACCCCATTAACTAAAATAGAAAAGAAAGCCGACGAGATCAAATTCATCTTCCAGTTAACCCAGGTCACATCAAAGCCAAATGCTACCAGCATTTTCCTGATAAATTGCCAGTTGAGTTTATCATAAGCTTTGGCTATATCAAGCTTAACCAACATTCCCGACAACTTTTTACATTTGATTGAATGTAAGTTTCATGAACAAGAATAATCCCATCCGAAATCTGACGCCCTTCCACAAACCTTGCTTGTTTCAGAGAGATTAGAGAAGGTAAAATAGGTTTTAAACGATTAGCAATTACCTTGGTGATAATCTTATAAATCACATTACAAAGGCTAATAGGTCGGAATTTGTCAGGAGGATCAACACCTTCATGTTTAGGGATCAGAGATAGAAAAGTAGCATTTAAGGTTGGAAGAGTACGACCAAATAATCGAGATTGCTCTACAATATTCCAAACATCGATTTTAATCATCTCCTAGAAGTGATGAAAAAAATTAACAGTAAAACCATCAAGGCCAAGCAAGGTACCTTCTTTCATCTGAAAAATTGCCTCCTGGACCTCTTGGAGAGAGATAGAATTCATTAACATCTGGTTCTGTTCCCTAGAAACCAAGGAGGGAATCCGGCTAGTAATGACTTCAATATCAGACGAACGATCCCTTCGAGGATCAGTTAAAATATCAGAAAAATGAGAGTTAAGTAATTCCTCAATTTCCTCCCTACCTTCCAAAAGGGTGCCTGCTTCATTTTTGAGGGAGTAGATTTTGTTCTGAAACCTAGATTGGATGACAGAATGATGAAAGAATTTGGTGTTCTTTTCCCCCTCACGTAGCCACTTAATACGAGATTTCTGCCACCAAAGGAGTTCCTCTTGTTTTTCCCGTTCTTCAAGTTGTTTTTCTACCAACCGTTTCTCCTCAAGTAAAGATAGGGAATAGCCTTCATTAAGCCCAATGGACTGAATCTCATGAAGATGGATCTCCAGTCTACTTTTTTCTCGGAAAATATTCCCAAACGCTTCCTTATTCCATTTCTTGACTTTAGATTTCAGAGCTTTCAGATTTTGTTGGAATGACCACATATTAGCCACCTGATTTGATTGCAATTCGGCCCACCAGGTTTTGACCTTTTCATTGAAGTTAGGATTAACCATCCAAAATTGCTCAAAATGAAAGGGTTTTTTGAATTGAAACCCCAGACCACTCCATAATAGCTCGATTGGCTAGTGATCGGACCCTTGGCCAGAGAGGGTCGAGCTATGGATTTTACTTCCTAAATTAATGACAGATTCTGAAACTAGGAAACGATCTAGTCTAGAAGCAATATGACGGTCCCCTGTTCTTTTATTATTCCAGGTAAACCACCCAACCCCTGGAGTAATATCAACAAGACCCAAATCTTCAATGGTCTCGCGAAAAAGATTGCATTCCTCCTCCAAACAACGTCTACCACCTTTTTTTTCCTCCAATATTGTGATAAGATTAAAATCACCTCCTACCACCCAATGCTCAAAAGGCATACAGGTTTTCAAATTGGAGAGGGTTTTTAGAAAACTACGCTTGTCACTCGAATGCTGAGGGCCATAAACATTCGTAAGTAAACTAGAGATAGGAAAACCATCCACTTTAAAAATGGCAGAGATAGAATTACGGGTTCCTTGAAAATTAGAAAGAGAAACCCGAGTCGGATCCCAAAAGATACATAGACCTCCAGAAAAACCTTTTGAGTCAATACCCATACTCTCACATCGGGCCCAGATTTTACTCCTGCATTCCTGAATAAAGTTAGCCTGACATTTGGTTTCTTGTGAAAAAACAATAGTAGGATTAGTCCTTTTAATCTTTTGGCAAAGAATTTTCATTTTTCTCAGGCTATTAATGCCTCGAGTATTCCAGGAAAGGAGTTTCATTAGAAACAAAATTAAAGACCAAGAGTAGCTCTGATTGTCGGATATTTATCCGAATAAACCAACCGCCTTCCTACATCCGCTACTCTATGTTTTTTGGATTTGCGTCCTGGTTTCTTGCCATTATCTTCATCGGATTTTTTTGTTTCTTTAAAGGAACCTGAATTAATGCCTAAAGAATTTGAGAATTCAGCTTTAAGAATAGCCTCTTTTAAAAGACTAACCTGTTCTTGAGGAACATAGCCTTTAACTTTATTAGAACAGGCTTTCTCAATTCCTTCAAGATCTAATTCACCTATATCCATTTCTTCTGATTCATCCAAAAAATCAGGTAGCAAGGAGGAATCCATTGCTTCAACCTCTGATCTAGCTTCTTGTTGCAATTTTCCAATATGGAAATCCCAGGATATAATTGGACATGAGGAAAGTCTTGATGATTAACCAATCTTAGATCTGGAAAGATTACCCTTAGGACTTCTCTAATCCACCGATTGCCCTGCTTGTTCACTCAAATTTTCAAAGGAATTAGTACTATTCATTTTCTTGGCATTATCTTGATGATCTTGTTTTTCGTTTCCTCGTTTGCGCGAAGATACTTTAGAAAACCTAGGATCTGCTGGATTAGATACCTTATTACCCAGAGGTTTGGGATGATTAAGAGGACATTCCCTAAACAAGTGACCATACTCATGGCACCAACGACATCTAAAGGGCACTTGTTCATAGTCCAAATTTTGAAGCCATTCAACATCGTCCCAAAGCAGCCTAATTGTCTCCGGGAGTGCCTTGGAAAGATCCATGTAGATACATATACGAGCATAGGCGGTATATCTCTAAGATTTTGTTTGCTCCGAAATTTTGATAAAGGATCCCAAACAGTTAACCAATTCTTCTGAGATTTCAGCATCCCAATATTCCTGAGGGAGCGAATATAACCTAATCTAGACCGAAGCAATGTGCATATCTTCCTTTTTCGGACAAAATTTCTCTTTCCAAGGACGAAGGAAAAGACCCGTAGAGTAATAGAAATATGGATCACCATCGATAATCCGATTTCGATCTTCTTGACTGATAAAGGAAACAGTAAAATACCACTTCGATTCTAAATGTAAACCATAATGACCTTTAGGTTCCATGTCGAGTTAATCCACCAAATCAAAGCTTTCTCCAATGGCTGCAACCCAATGAATTTCCCAATCAAAGCATGATCTATCATAAACTGAATTTTTTCCCTTATATTTGCAGACTTAACTAGCATGGAAGGATTAGCTGATGCTTTCGGAAAGCATTGACTAGGTTTACGATCTATACTAGTAGAATTAGGCATCTCACATTGTGCTTTATTAATCGGGATATCCCCAATAGTCAAGTTACCTTGGTCAGGAGGACGACAGTTAGAGGGATTCCCCCCCCCAACACTATTGAAAGAAACCAAGCTTTGAATACTTGCTAAAAACTTCGTAGAACCTCCCACTGCACTTCTTGGAGCTCCCTAATTTGGAAACAACCAGTCTTGAGCAACGACTTGCATTCACCAATTGTGTAATGTTAAAAATAGTTATAAATTATAATTATAATAAAATTTACATTATATTAAAAGAGTTTCACAAATAGTTATAAATTATAATTATAATATAATTTACATTATAATGGATTTAAAGTTTATATTAAAACTTAGATGTAACATCATCTTCTGCAGTTTCTCACAGAAATGATAGATGACCTTGCTGTTATGGAAAGATTGATTAGAAGAATGCTTTTCTTCTTGCATTTTGATCCCTACATTATGGTATATCTAAAATTTAAAAGAGTTTGTGTTTAAGCTTAAGCTACTCGCCGCAATACTCTAGCATGAATGAATGGTTCACGAATCAATAGTGGCAAGTCCATAAATGGACAATACTGTGAAATCCTACAGTCCATGAATGGTTCACGAATCAATAGCGGCAAGTCTCCCTGCAGTCTCCATTGTACCCGAGCCAAGCGTTGGCCCTACAGACGACTAGCATGGGAACCCTACTTCGCTGGAGGACACTACATCGTGGGGGATATTTTCTCTGCAAGTCGAGTCCGTGTCGAGTCACTTCGAGTATCTGCGAGTTTGTCGAGTCCATGTGAGTTTGCCGACTCACTTCGAGCTTGCCGAGTCACTCCGAGCTTGCTGAGTCAAACAACGAGTCTTCCACGAGTACTCGGCTTGGAGGTTGACTCGCCCAGACTTGCCAATCTTGGGCGAGTGGTGCTTCATTGGTCCTTGCCTTTTCCTTTGGATTTCTCTTCCAAGATTACCTTGGAAGTGTCATGCCCATTGCTATTGCCAATTTGCTACCTCCACTTGTTGTATTGCAAAAGCTTATTATCAAGTTGTTAAAATGTTGGATCTATATTAGAAATTTAGAACTAATATTCAAAGTTTCAATAAAGTTTTTGGAGGACAACATCATTTAGTGTAAATGATGACAGCGTCCTTCTCTTCCATCTTCATATTTATAGCCTTCAATTATCTCAAACAATTGTAATTAATAATAAGTGGTCTTGAAGGGAATCATGCTCTTCCATCTCAATAGAAAGCAAAATATTTTAAGGAAAAAAGGTTTATAGCCTTCAATTATCTCAAACAATTGTAATTAATAATAAGTGGTCTTGAAGGGAATCATGCTCTTCCATCTCAATAGAAAGCAAAATATTTTAAGGAAAAAAGGTTTTACCTTTTTTTTGAGGTTGCATGCATACCCCAAAGATTTTGTTGAATGATGAATGCATCGTCCCTAGTTTGAACTTCATGATGTTGAAATTTAACATGTGCATGAAATTTAATAGAAGTAACAACTCTTTTAAAACTTTTACAAACTGTGTAATGGATAGTACTGAGTTTGTTAGCAACAGTAAAACATTAGTAGTAGTAAAACAATCATCCACAAAATTGAACACAAGAGTTTTTCACCGAGAAACCTTTTAAGGACAATAACCCCAAAGCATTAATAATTCATCCTCTAAATGAGATGACTGAGTTTGTACATGAGCAGATAGAGCGTAGATAGTTACATCAATTTTGTTCAACAAAACTCTGAGATCAATGTAGATAAAGATTACCCAACCAAGCTGTCACAACTTGTATTCTTCCAGTCTTTGAGAAATTGTGATATGTGGAAGCCCTAACAGGGTTACCAATCACTGCTGCCACCGTGGGCTGTTGGTAGCCTGCTACCACCATCGTGGTCTGTTTGTAGCCTGCTTCTACCACTGTGGACTGTTGGTAGCCTGTTGCTACCCACATGAACTGTTTACTGCTGCTGCTGTGGTTTGTTGGTAGCCCTAGCGAGCTTACCATTAGCAGCTGCTACCCCAGACTGCCCCACCGTGAATTGTGGCAGCTCTGCTGCTGCTGCCATGAAGGAGAAAGGAAGTGGGCACAATAAATAAGAATCCCTAGTGACTGTCGAGACCAGGAGCATTGAAGATGATGGTTGTTGCCACATTAGAGAGATGAAAACAGACACCAACAGATAACCACTGAAAATTCTTCAGTCCAAAAGATCAGATGATGATAATCTTCAAAATGATGATTGACAAATGAGAAAGCTTCTTTATTTATAGTTCATCAAACATAAGCTGATTCCACATAATTAGGAGGTTGACCTTAGGGCTTTTATTTATTTTTTCATCTTTGACCATTGACTTTTAATCTTTTGTGGTCCATTAGTCTTTTAGTTTGTCTTTGAGGTCCTTGGTCCTTCATTTGATGGTCACTTGGACCAATACAAGTTGTGCAAGGGTTTCTTGGTCCTTTAAGTGATTTTAAATTTTTATGACCACGACAAGTTTTCTTCAAGGTCCCCATGGTCCATATATGTCCACTCGAAGTGCATCTTCATAAATAAGGAGCATTATTAAATGCTTTATCTCGTTCTCCTTGTTGCCACCAAGATCAAGTGCTAAGTCTTTCAACCAGGCGTAGCTAGTCCCTTAAGAAGATCTCATAGCCCATAGATGAAGGAGAGGAGTGCATCATTTGCCTAGACCCAATCTAGGGCTTATGGTGATGACATGGTAACCGACTAGGTGCCTCAACCCTAGGCTGCATCAGATGACTCAATGTCAATTGCTTGGTAACTTACCAAGTGCCTCCATTCTTCCAGAGAATGGCCCTTAGTCCTAATCTGAGGTCTTGGTCCCAGACTGGGTGTATTTCTCGGTAACTGACCAGGTGTCTCCATTCTCCTAGAGAATGGCCCTCAGCCCCAGACTGAGGTCCCAGTCCCTGTCTTGGTTGATTTCCTGGTAACTGACCAGTGCCTCCATTCTCCCAGAGAATGGCCCTCAGCCCTAGGCTGAGATCCCAATCTCAAACTAGGTTGATTTCATGGTAACCGACTAGGTGCCTTCATTCTCCCAGAGAATGGCTCTTGATGCTGCTTAGGAAAAATCAACACATGAAGCATCTCATCTATGATAGAAAGTTTTATGAGCACGACAACCTCTCTATTTTTCATATCATACTTTTCTTGGGCATCCTTGTTGGTTTCACTCAGATTTTTTTTTCCAATGTCGTTTTATCCAAACACTTGTAGTCAAAGATTGCAATCATCCATTGCTCCCATATATTAAAATTCTTTCCATTAAATATTTGGTGGCCATATTCAAATTATCAAGCCAAATTTTTTTTGCCAACCTTGTAGATTTTTCACTAGTTTTCAGCCATCGGTTTCAAAGTAAAATTTATCTTTGTTTATGACATTCTCAAAAAATAAAAGTGCTGGAAATAAACATGAAATTTTCAGACTTTAAAACATTGCTATAACTACAAATTTTCACTGATAGAAAATAAATATCGGCATGCCATTCAACACACAGAACACAAATATTTTCGGCCAATGGCCTTGGAAAAACCCACAAGGGGAAAACCAGTTAGAGAGAGAGAGAGTTTTTATTATTAGCTTCAGGAAAAATCAGACATTCATTTACAGTCAAAATCCAACTTATCTCAACCAGCAGACTATCTCATTTTGTGTGCATATGCTGCCTCGATTTCTGTGTAATTCTTTTCTCAAAAATGTGCCAAAACTAGCAGCAACTTAGCCTCGATTTTTGTGCAGAAGATGAAATAATCTGCCCTCGATTTTTGTGCCAAACACAATAGAAAATCCATACTATAAGGACAGCCATCTGTGCCTAAAAAGTATAGAATGCTTCCTCGAAATTTGTGCCTGCCTTGCCTTGAACTCTGTGCCCAAATAGTCCTCGAAAACCGTGCTGAAACCGTATTGTATGGTCTGCAATAAATGCATAGTGTAGTTCCTTGAAAGTTGTGCATGCAATAAATGAGGTTGTACTTCACCTTGATTTCTGTGCACAATAAAAGCCGTCCGTACACTGTCTCGAAAATTGTGCTTGCAATAAATGAGGCTGTACTTCACCTTGAAATTCATGCCAGCAATTAATGGTCTTGGTTTTTGTGCCCACTGAAAATCACTCTTGGCCTTGTCTTGGAATTCGTGCCCTCACTCTCCTTCTTCATCTCTCTCCTTCAGTCTTCTCTCAAGATTGAAAATGCTTTTGCCTTTTCCTTGCTTTTTGCTCTCAACCCTAGGTAGGTGAAGAGGCATCTAATCCAATGGCTAAGAATGAATTAGATCGACGGTANTTCTAAAATATTAATTTCACTCACCCACTTAAATTTATCAAAAACTGACTTTAATGCTCTAAAGTCAAATTAAATGTCACTTAAGTCATTTAATGCAAGGTTCACATTATTTCCCTTCACTAAGTGACTAAAGGCTAAAGTCACTTAGGGGAACACTTCCCTAGGTACATAATTAACACTCCCTCTTACAGAGGAAGGTGTTCTGCACCACTCCCAACTTGTCCCTAAAGAAGACAAACTTGCCCCGCCCCAAAGACTTTGTCAGAATATCTGCTACTTGCTCATTTGTGGAAATGTATTGAAGCATAACTGCCCCTCTTTGAACATAGTCTCGGATGAAATGATATTTGATCTCAATGTGCTTTGACTTGTCATGGAAAACCGGATTCTCAGAGAGCTGGATGCAACTCTGATTGTCGCAATAAATCACCGTAGGCCTAAGCTCCTGACCAAATAGATTCACCAGCAACTTGCGAAGCCATAAGGCCTCGCAGCTGGCCAAACTAGCTGCCATATACTCAGCCTCAATAAAACTCAATGCAACGGATTTCTGCTTTCGACTAAACCACGACACTGCTGTCGAACCCAAACTGAAACAACATCTGGAAGTGCTCTTCCGGTTTGCCACATTGCCTGCCCAATTTGAGTCCTTATAGCCAACCAATCTGATCCCCTCTGACCTCCTGTAGTCCAAACCAAAATCCACTGTCCCTGAAAGTTAGCGCAACAGATGTTTTGTAGCGACCCATTGCACACTCCTAGGATCAACCATGAACTGGCTAAGAGTGTTCACTGCAAAACACAAATCTGGTCGAGTGTTGACTAGATACATCAATGACCGAATAAGCCGACGGTATAAAGTAGGATCCACCAACTCTCCCTCAGAAGCTTGAAGCTTCTTCTAGTTGGTGATCATAGGTGTCGACATAGGCCTGCAATCCTCCATTCTAAATCTCCTCAAAATATCAACACCATACTTTCCCTGCCCCAGGAAAATATGTCCAGGGTCTTGCCAAACCTCCAATCCCAAGAAATAATGCATCAACCCAATATCAGTCATCTCGTACTCTGCCGCAAGTTTCTTCTTGCAAGCTGCAATGGGTCTCTCTCTCCCTGTGATAAACAAGTCATCAACATATAGCAGAAGAACAAGCGGATCGTCTCTAACCATTATGAAGTAGAGATTCGGATTTGCTTCACTCTTCTAAAACCCCATGCTTAGCAAGTAAGAATCAATCCTGGAGTACCAAGCTCTTGGAGCTTGCTTCAGCCGATAAAGGGCCTTCTTCAACCTGCAAACATGAGACTCTCTCTCATGTATCTCAAATCCTTGAGGTTGCTCAATGTAAATCTCCTCTTGTATGATCCCATTGAGAAATGCGGTCTTCACATCCATCTGATGGATTTTCCAACCCATTTCCGCTGAAATGGAGATCAAGCCCCTGATAGAAGTATATCGAGCAACCGATGCAAAAGTCTCATCATAATCAATGCCCTCAACTTGTGAAAACCCCCGTGCTACAAACCTGGTTTTGTACTTCTCCACACTCCCATCTGCCCCATGCTTCAGCTTGTAAAATCAACGAGAAGTCACCATTGACTTCCCCTCAAGTCTCGGAACTATCTCCCATACATCATTCTTCATGATGGAATGGTACTCATCCATCATGGCATCTCTCTATACCGAATGATGGGAGGCCTTCTCAAAAGTAGAAGGCTCAGAATCTCGTGTGCTAGCCACCAACAACATGCCCAATCTGTCAGGCATCTTGATGGCCCTCACATCCTCCTTGGGTGCCCCAAACTCTTGAGCTTCCTTCAAGGTGTCTCGAAGCCACTTAGGTGCCTTCGTCCTTGGAGGTTGCTCCCACGCTGGTTGGTCATCATTAGAAGATCTACCAGAGGTGGAAACCCCAGTATCTCGTGAACCTGAAGCTGGTGTGCCAACACCAGGTGTACCCTGTAATCTCGATCCCTTGTAAGGTGTACCTGTAATAGTAGACCCAACACATGTCCTCGAAGACCCTGTTGGCCTAACCATTGAACCTGGTGAACCTGTGCCAACACTCTGCAGTCCTATAACCCCAGAAACTTGTGATATTGTCTGCTGTGTAGGTGGAACCTGTGAAACAACCTGAGGTGCAGGGACTTGCTGCACTCCCTGCTTTGACTCTCTCGACTTCCTGAAGGCCCGCTCCTCCTCAAACTTCACATCCCTTCTCACCACCACTTTCCTTTGAGAGGGAAGGTAAACACGGAAGGCCTTCGTAGTCTCATCATAGCCCATAAAGATGCCCTTCTCTGCAGTGGGCTCCAACTTTGTCCTCTTCTCTGAAGGGACATGAGAGTAAGTCAGACTACCAGATATCCGAAAATGGCCAACTTCAGGCTTCTTGCTTGAAAAGCACTCCTCAGGTGTCATATTCCCCACTGCTCGATGGGGACTCCTGTTCTGAAGGTAAACAACGGTGCTGCAAGCTTCAACCTAGAGAAAGAAAGGAAATGACTGGTCATGGAGCATAGCTCGGGCTGCTCCAACAATGGACCTGTTTTTCCTCTCTGCTACTCCATTCTGTTTTGGAGTATACGGAACTGTCAACTGTCTCCTGATGCCCTCCTGTCTGCAAAATCCATCAAACTCCTTGGAGGTATACTCACCCTCGTTATTCGATCTCAAGACTCAGATCTTCCTCCTTGTTTGGTTCTCCACAAGAGCTTTGAACTCTTTGAACCTCTGCAAGACTTCCTTGGACTTCTTGCTCTTCAGAAAGTAGATCCAGGTCTTCCTGGAATGGTCATCAATCAATGTCACATAATACTCATATCCTGTCAAGGACACAGAAGACATAGGTCCGCATAAGTCTGTATGTATCATGTCAAGAGTACCTGCTGACCTGCTATCACTGCTCGAAAAAGCAGTCTTGGTGTACTTTCCCAAAGCACACCCCTTGCACACATCACTTTGCCCTGTGCTGAACTCTGGCAATCCTGTAACCATGTGTCTCAACAACCCCAAGGCTGGATGATGCAAGTGAGCCATCCTCCTATGCCAAAGCTCATACAACTCACTATTGCTGCCATGTGCCAAGGCATGCTGAGGCTGAAACATGAGCCTATACAGTTTCCCACATCTCGCTCCAATGGCAACTGAAGCAAATGGTCTTGCAGTCTTGGGAAACATATGCACGTGTCCATCTATGAAAGACACCTCAAGACCTTGATTCTCGAGCATGGAAACTGACGCTAGGTTCTTCTTCAACCTAGGTACATACAATACATCCCGCAATACCATGGGACTCATGGACTCCCTCTGAAATGTAATGGTCCCATATCCAACTGCACTGACTATTTAGTCATCTCCCAACACAACCTCCACATCTGAATCTGTCTGTGAAAGCTAGGAGAACACAGGAATCTGTCTGTGACTCGAGGCTCTGCTGTCTGTGTACCAAGTGCTGGAAGTAGATGTACTGTGAGAATGGTCTGTCACACAGGAAAACTCCCTCTGTCTGTCAACATCCGCATTGGTGAGAATGGATGCTCTCTCTCTCTCTCAATATGCCCAGTGCATAGTGAAAACTCACTCTGAAATCGTGCTGCAAAAATCATCGATCTCAGCTGAAGCGGCTGTCTGCTGCTGCTTCTTCTTCTTCTTATTCGGACACGTAGCAGCATAGTGTCCCATCTTGTGACATGCAAAGCACTTCACAGTGCTCATATCCTTCTTTTGCCCATCCTGCTGCTTTTCCCCACTCTTCTTGGGACCCTTCTTGCTCTTCTTCTTCCCCTTCGCGGTCAAAGCCACATCCTCCTCATCTCCCCTACTAGTCGAACCACTGCATTGTAAGAAACCCCTCTAAGTCTCCTCTTGAACAAAGTCATCACATACTCTGTCCCAAGATGGCAAGTTCTCTCTGGCCACCAACCCTTGAACAAACACAGCCCAAGGTGCAGTCACCCCATTCAGGGCTGTCCACACTAACTCAGGACCAGTAATCGCCACCCCAACTGTTGCAAGCTCATCTCTCACCTGAGAGATCCTAGTAAGATTGGTCATACACATCTCGCCTTTGACCATCTTGATGTTCTTCAGCTTCTCTTTAAGCACCATCTTCTTGTTTTCATTAGTACTCTAAAACAACCCGGTTAAAGCACTCCACATCTTATGTGCATGATCCTTCCCGTAAATGTGAGGAATAACATGATCTTTAACAGCATCCAAAATAATTCTCATGGCTTTAATGTCCTTCTTCACAAAGGTTGCATGTGCTACTGCATCAGTGGTAGCACTTGGAATGACAATGGGGTGAGCAGTAGTGTTGTTAACTGCCTCATCCCACAACTCATTCTCTCTCAACAAAAGAACTATCCTGGCCTTCCATGAGACAAAAATCCCTGCCCCATCTAGTCTGTCTTCACTTCTCAACCCAATGGAAGTCGATTTTCCCAAAGAACAAAGTTTCAGCAAAATGTACTACTGTCACAAAAGTTTTCTCTGAATTCTGGAAATGACTGTTTCTGTGCCAAAATTTAGTTTTCTGCCCAACTCAGCTTTGATACCATGTAGAGTTTTCACTAGTTTTCAGCCATCGGTTTCAAAGTAAAATTTATCTTGTTTATGACATTCTCAGAAAATTAAAGTGCTGGAAATAAACATGAAATTTTCAGACTTTAAAACACTGCTGTAACTACAAATTTTCATTGACAGAAAATAAATATCAGCGCTCCATTCAACACACATAACACAAATTTTTTCAGCCAATGGCCCTGGAAAAACCCACAAGGGGAAAACCAGTCAGAGAGAGAGAGTTTTTATTATTAGCTTCAGGAAAAATCAGACTTTCATTTACAGTCAAAATCCAACTTATCTCAACCAGCAGACTGTCTCGTTTTCCGTGCATATGCTGCCTCGATTTTTGTGCAATTTTTTTCTTGAAAAATGTGCCAAAAATCAGCAGCAACTCAGCCTCGATTTTTGTGCAGAAGATGAAATAATCTGCCCTTAATTTTCGTGCCAAACACAACAGAAAATCCATATTGTACAGACAGCATTAAATGTTGCCGTACTCCTCGAAAACCGTTCCTGAAAAGTACAGAATGCTTCCTTGAAATTTGTGCCTGTCCCTGCCTCGAACTCCATGCTCAAACAGTCCTCGAAAACCGTGCTGAAACTGTACTGTACAGTCTGCAATAAATGCATCGTACAGTTCCTCAAAAATCGTGCCTGCAATAAATGAGGCCGTACTTCACTTTGATGTTTGTGCACAATAAGAGCTGGCCGTACATTGTCTTGAAAATTGTGCCTGCAATAAATGAGGCTGTACTTCACCTTGAAATTCGTGCCATCAATTAATGGTCTTAGTTTTCGTGCCCACTGAAAATCACTTTGTCCTGTCTTGGAATTCATGCCCTCACTCCTTCAGCTCTCTCTTTCAGTCTTCTCTCAAGAATGAAAATGCTGTTGCCTTTTCTTTGCTTTTTGCTCTCAACCCTAGGTAGGTGAAGAGGCATCTAATCCAATGGCTAAGAATGAATTAGATTGACGGTAGAAATTAAATGCTCATATTTTATTTCTAAAATATTAATTTCACTCACCCATTTAAATTTATCAAAAACTGACTTTGATGCTCTAAAGTCGAATTAAATGCCACTTAAGTCATTTAATGCAAGGTTCACTCTATTTCCCTTCACTAAGTGACTAAAGGCTAAAGTCACTTAGGGGAACACTTCCCTAGGTACATAATTAACAAACCATACTTATATAAAAGTATTTAAAAATAATCTATTGAGACCTTCCCAAGGCTCAAACTATTTTTTGGAAGTTTAAATGAAAACTATTTTTTGTAGTCAACAAACTAATCTACAAAAATTTCTTTGATTCTTACGACATATCTCTTGATCCCAACATGATAGGACTCTGACTACTACATTGAATTCACAAGTACTTTTCATAGCTTTGATGTCATATCAGATTTCACCTAGGTTGAACAGAGAGGAGACAAAACTTTTGAGAAGGGAACCATAAAATTGTTATCATCATTTCATCATGTCTTCTTACATACGTACAAATGTGGAGTAGAGGGACTTGATGTACTTTTTATTATTTACTTGAAGTAAATGCTGAAGTCTATTAAATGACCATTATTTAAGATTTTTTCCCCATGAAATACATATCCTGAGGAAATATACCAGGCATTTTCCCTCATTTTGAGGATGGTACTCAAGGGTAAACCTGATTCTTTAGGGCTCAAGGCCTATACAACAGTATAGTCATTAAGAGCTGGAATTGTTCCAGGACGAGGAGGATAACACTTTTCTCCATAGTTACATATATCGACGATATATCGCCCATATCACGATATATCGCGAGTCATTCCCCTTGGCGATATATTGCCACTAAAAAATCGTGACATTTTCGACATTTTGAATATATCGCGATATATTCAATGTGTCGCGATATATCGGGATATTTTGGAAAATATCACCCTATTAAAAAACTTTGCATGAAATTTGTGAAATAAATCCATGGGTTAAGTTTTTGCCAGTCTTATTAAAACTAAAATATATTAAATTCTTAAAGTAATAAATTGTAATATTAAATTCTGAAAGTAAAAGTGACATTCTCCTTAACTTTCATTTTCTATCATTTTACTTAAATTTTTAATATTACCATTAATTGTTTCAAGATGTTTGAGAGTGGTTCCAACGTCATCGGACTTCATATGCAAAAAGTAGAATTTTAGATCCCATTTAGAACTCAACAAACTTAATAGTTTTCAGGATTTCAAGATTTCAACAATTCCACTGGATTTTATTAAGTATGAGGGTATGTGATTGGCATTTAATCAAGCACATCAACCCCTCTCTGTACCTTGATGTTGGTGGCATTGACTGTTGAAATCTTTTATCATGACCTTAATAAAAATGTACCCTTCACTCATTAAACATGGGAAGTTTCATCAAAATTGTAGAGTAGTTGGACCTTCCACCATAGCTTGAGTAGTTGGAGCTTCCAATTTGATGCCTAACTCATCCAAAGCACCTATAGGACCCCCTACTGCTTCCAGAGGAAGAGTGATGCCCCTTGCCTATAAAAGGGGTAGAGGGGATTGATGATTCCTACTATTTATCATTGTATTATGTAGTATCTAGAGGCCTTATGAGTCATGATGATTCATCTTTTGAGAGACATTTATTTTGTTCATTTGATGTGATTTTCTATCATTCCATCATGAACATATTTCAGTGTTTTCAGTTTATAGTCGATATGTGATCATGATCCACCATTTGACATCTTATGCATCTTATATATTAGTTGTATTTTCATATTTATGTAGCAATGTGTTTATTTGATGTTGTTGTTGCTTTAAATGTTAAAAACATTGAAAAAAATGGTTATTTTTTGTATTTTTTGATGCTTTACGACATTTGCCGATATTTTCCAATATTTTCGCCGTTGCTGCCGATAAGTTACATTCCGGACCCTCGGCGATATATTCGCCGACACGATATATGTAACTATGCTTTTCTCAACTGCTTGGGCTAGACCCAATTGACAACTATTCTTTAAGAATTACCCTAACATATCTGTCATTAAGAAGATATCACTTTTGTAAGACTGAAATTCATTTGGAAGCTCTTGCAATCCAAAATTTCTAAACTTATGTTTATTGGATGAAATGGTGAGTGAACTTAGCCTATCTGTTTATATGAAAAGTGGTTATTTCAGATAAAGTGGTTAGAAAAGTTAGATTACTGGTCCAAACCATTAGCCAGATTTGAATTTCTATATGAACATTATATTTTACATTAAATTAATTTTAAGATATGCAGAAAAAAGGCTGACATGGATTCTGTAATTATATCAATGATGGTTACTGGGATGCTTTTTAATGTTCCAAGAAACAGAGACTAACTTCTGAATTGTTGTATTATTCTGTGCAGAAAACTTGAAGGACTTACAGCGATTTCTTCGCAGAGACCACCCACAAACCAGAGATGTGTTCAAACAGCTTGGCAAGTGGAATACTGTGTCTCAGGACTTGATACCCATCATTGAGAAATATCGAGATGAAACTGAACTTGTAATGAATACTGGTATGAACTCAATTGTCTGCTATTATCCCACTTCTTAGCAGTCCAAAATGACAATAAAATAATTCCAGACCCTTTTCCAGCTATTGTAACAATTGCCTATCTTTATGATAATACTTTCTCAATTTATGCTATGTTTTTCATTGCGGAAAAATGCATGTTATTGTTTTTCTTATGAGAAAATTCATATATTCAGTCTCCTTCATAAAAGTCATGCTTCAGCAAAAAAAGCTATGCTGCATGCATATATGTTTCAATTGATTTCATTGATTCACAAAAAATGCATGTATGTATTAATATTCATTGAACCGTATTTCTCTCCATTCCGAAACGGATATGTATAGGGTTCAATTTTTGGCAGAACATATATATTGATGTTTCAATGCTTACTAAAGCTTGCTTTTTGATTAGGACCCCAAAAATGGCTCCCAAATTTGTGCCTATGTACTAAATTCAGCATTGCCCTGCATTATTTTTATTGTAACAATCAAGAAACTTTGTTTGTTTGAACCAAGTTTTTGTAATCAGCACAAGGAAAATGCCTCTTTGATGCAATCTGGCTGTGCCCAGAATTTGCTGCGTGATGAGTGTTGTGTAAGTGGCTTTCTGCAAAACTCAAATTTCTATTCTTAGACACAACTCTGCACAACTCTGTGCCAAGAACTCATTACAACTCATTCAATGCAGTTTGGGAGTGAATGAAGCATAGCTATTGCTATGCTAGTATACAGATATTTCAAGTACTTCTAACCATCACCATTTTCAGCATTGATTTTCTGCAGTTGACTTGTTTTCTGCTTTTGTGCTCTTGAAGCATACCAGCTATAACAAAGTTATTTTAACTATAATCTCAACAAAATTTACATCAAGCAATGGATATCTTTTGTACTTTTCTCCATGTTAATACCATTGATTATTCTTCCTTTTGCAGTGAAGGTTATAGTTTTTCTCACTATGCCCATTGATCCTTCCTCTGATGACATCTCACTACAAATGGATTATCTTTGGAGCTTCAAGGCCTCGTTTTCCTGCAATGATGCAATTGCGGTCATTGTTTCTCTTTTAGAAGAACCACTGGAACACTTAGAATGGTAAGGTCTAACCAGAGGTTTATTTTTTATTGAACTGTTGAGGGTTGAGGGTATTACTATTAGTAATTACATGGACTTCTATGACTGTTTTTTATGTATGTATATGGTGAACAGTGGACCCTTTACAGAGGATGATTGGAAGGTGATCCAATTAGTGCTCACTCTATTTCGTAATCTATTAGCTATTCGGGATCCTTCACCGCAGCAGATGACAGGAAGATCTAATTCCCAATTTCTATTTTTAAGGGATGGTTTCTTGGAGCATTTGTTTCATGAAAATGTGATGGACCTTCTTTTAGCACTGACTCAACATGTTGCTGGCTCGCATGGTTTCCTTAAACAAGATAATTTACTTTTGCTTGAGATTTTCCATTATATTTTTTTGGGTCAGCACCCTGAGCTAGTAGCTACCGTGCAACATAAAAATTTCAAGGTACAGAATGACCCTTTTCATTAGTGATAGAGAACCGTGGATATTTACTTGACTCCTGAGCAAGCATAATTAGTGACTAAAGTGGAATTCAATCATACTTTAGCAGTAACTCTATAAGTGAATTTAACATCTTTGGGCTTATTTTAATGCAGAATGATACTAAGTCACGTCGATTATCAGGAACTCTACGTTCAATGATGGATGAGGAAGAAGAGCAGAGAAGACTTCTGCGCCTAAAAGACTTGCCCCGCCATTCACAATTTTGTGGAACATTTGTCAGGCTTGCTCCGGTATGGTTCTTGTAATTAGGTGGTGTGATGTAATGTATGACTTAAACTTGGGGTTATTCTTTTTGATTTGATTTGCCTTAAATCATTTCCTAATCCAGCTTAACTTAGGATTCAAACTTTTAAAGTTTAAGGGATTGCTTGATCGTAGCTTTGCAAATCTTCATGAATGTATTATCTTATTGTTGAATTATGTAAACCAGGATGGTTCAAAGAGGATTGTGAAGAGGAACCCATTTATCACTCCTGCTGAGAGCATACTTAAAACTTGTCAGATTAAACGAGGTCCTATAAAGCGCATTGCATGCGATACTAGTAGTTCAGTGTCATCAAAAGACAGCGTTCTGGGACTCCTTCAGCATTTTGCAGATCAGTTTCTCGATTCTGGATATAATGGTAATTGGTGATACACGACACTAATCTGCCTGTAGATAGTTTAATGCACATTGTGTATTTCATCTCTTCAAAGACTGTTGTTCTTAGACATTATTTAGAACATGTTTAAAGATTGTAATGAATCAGAATATATTTTACAATATAATGTTGTATTTGATACTCCAATTATCCCGTGTTCTGACTCAAAAGTCATTCCAGTGTTGATGCAGTCCGTGAGGGAGGACATCAGAAGAGAGCATCCTTCAATTCAAACCAGCGATATCATTGTATTTTTTGAAGTTGCTCAATTTTTCACAGCATACCAGCGTTGCCGTGTCTCTAATCGTAAGGTCAGATGTTATATCTCAGCTGAATAAAATTAAAGAAATTCTTTCCATGATAAAAGAAACAGCTACATGTTTTCTTAATTGGTACATGTAAAGAAATCAACCCAGGATATTTTGTCATATATAAGTAACAGAAGTGAGTGACTTAGGGCCTACCATAAATTGTAATTAAATCCTACTTGATTGTAAAACTAGGGAACGTGTTAGTCAGTTTTCATTCTTAAAGATGCTTATCATGGTATAATAAAGAGCAGCTTGATATCGGTCTGATATTATTGGCTCGAGAGTAGCGAGGTGCTCTACATCCTAGTATAGGGGAGATGTTATCATGTTACTAACGTTATGCTACCAAAAATAAAAAAAATATTTAAAAAAATTCATGTCGGCTCATAAAATTAAAAAAATAAAACCAAATAAAAAAAGTAGGCTCATAAAATAAAAATTTAAAACCAATTAAAAGTTATTAAAAAATACATGTCTCATACAATAAAAAAATAAAAGCATAAATCAATCTTAAACACAGATCTATCAAGCATGTAGAGGCAAGGATCAAATTTAAAGGGTAGGGTCCTATTTCACTTTGAAAGGCTATGATATATTGAACCCTTAAATGATGACATATTAAAACAAACCATTCATTTCATTTGAAAATGTAGCAATACATACAAATTTCATTTTATATTAAAAGCAACGTAATCAAATTCTTCAATATAGTGACAAAATTTTCATCGTTCCACTCTATGATTTTTAATATTCAATGTCTAATCGAAATAATCCAAGAACCTGTATAGAGAATATTTTAGAAACATAAAAAATATTTAACAATATAAAGAAATCAATTGAAAAATATTTATAACCAATCGAGATTGAGTTGGCAAGTAATAAAACTTTTAAAGAAAAATCAAGGTTGGATGAAAATGAAATACAATCTATACAATGTCCAATGAACATTCAGATCGATAAATACAAAACATGGAGTGAATCTAACAAATATGTTTATTGATGCCAAAACTGTTGAATTTTAGCATTAGCATGAATAATTTAAACATTTGTAGACTAACATATAACAAATGACAAGTGCAGTAAAACATCAACACATCAAAAACATTGAACACAATAGTTTTTCACTGAGGAATCCTTTAAAGGACAAAAACCCCAAAAGCATTAGTAATTCATCTCGTAAATGAAATGACTAAGTTCTTTAATCTCAGAATTCTGAGATGAATGTTTTCTTCAATAATTATTCCAGAACATCACTGATAAAATTCACAAAAGATAAATTTTACATAAAGACCAAATTAGGGCTTTCTGCCCTAATCATCTCTGTTGCTCGAAATTTCAATGAGGCTACGCGGAGTCTGTTCCTTCCTGCCCAGAGTCTACTCAAGCTGCCCAGAGCTTTCTCTACCCTGCCATCCCTGTCCAAGCTGCCTGAGCTTCTATTTGATCTGCTCGAGCCCTGTTTGCCTTACCCGAGCCTTTGTCGTCTGCTCGGGACCCTACCCGTGATCTCTGCCAACTGCTCGGAGGCCCTAATGGGCTGTCTGCTGGCTGCACGAGGGTCTGTTGTTGACTCGGAAGCCCTTTTGGGTTGTCTGCTAGCTGCCCGAGGGTCTGCTGCTAACCTGGAAGCCCTTTCGGGCTGTCTGCTAGCTGCCCGAGGGTTTGTTGCTAGCCCAGAACCTGTCCAGGTTGGTTAGTGGAGGTTGCCCAAGCCTTAATAGGGCTGATTGTAGGTGTTCACGGGCAGAGGAAAGCTGTTGGAGGTGGAAGAGAGATAGCTCGTGGAGAGTTGCAGGTTGCTCGTGAAGATGAGGGCCTGCTCGTTGAAGAATAAATGTTGCCCATGGAATATCTAGTAGCAGTCGTGAAGAAGGGTCTAGGGTTTGACCCTTGACAGAATTTGATTGGCTAAGACTAAACCCTAGCAGGCCTAGGGTTGTGTTGTAGTAGAAGGTGTAGATGCCCTGGCTAGAATCCTCCATGCCAGGGCATAAACCACACACAAAACTTCCTTCTCTTCAATAACCAACGAATTCTTCTATTGGAGTAGTTGCAAGTGCAAGAGCAAGTGTGTGTAACAATGAAATAGAATGATCTTCTTTCATAGCCTTCAAAGCACATATAAGTGGACCAATACTTAAAAGAACAAAATAATATAATTTTATTATTTTATTACTTTGACTTCACCTTTAGTGGTACTAAAGGTCTTTTTGCACTTTCCCTTTGACTCCTTAGTGGTACTAAGGGTCCTTATGTATTTTAGACTTTTACTTTAGCCTTCTTCAAGTGCCTTGTGGTCAAAACAAGTGGTCAAGGTGGATATAAGTGGACCAATACTTAAAAGAACAAAATAATATAATTTTATTATTTTATTACTTTGACTTCACCTTTAGTGGTACTAAAGGTCTTTTTGCACTTTCCCTTTGACTCCTTAGTGGTACTAAGGGTCCTTATGTATTTTAGACTTTTACTTTAGCCTTCTTCAAGTGCCTTGTGGTCAAAACAAGTGGTCAAGGTGGTCCTTCATCCCCACTTAAAGTACATCATCATAAACAAAGAGAATTACTAATGCTTTTATCTCACACTCTGTGTGACACCAAGATCGAATACTAAAGTGTCTTAACCAAGGGTAGCTAAGCCTTGGAGAAGATCACAAAGCCCATTGATTGAGGGTCAGAGTGTCTCACATGCCCAGACCCGGTCTAGGGCTTATAGTGATATCTTGGTAATAGACCAGGTGCCTCAGCCATAGGCTACATAATTTGACCAAAGGTTAAATACTTGGTAACAGACCAAGCGCCTCCATTCTCCCGGAGAATGGCCCTCAGCCTTGAGCTGAGTCCGTAGTTTCGGACTAGGTTAAATTCCTGGTAACTGACCAGGTGCCTCCATTCAAAGAACGACCACTTAGCTCTAGGCTGAGTCCCCTAGTGCTAAACTGATTCCACATCTTGGTCTCGGACTAGATGTGTCCATTCAACAAAGTGGTCACTCAACTCAAGGTTGGGGGAGTCACTCAACTCAAGGTTGAGTCCCCCAGTCCTGGACGAGTTCCACATCCTGGTCTAGTTGAGTCCCCCAGTTCTGGACTAGTTCCACATCCTGGTCTCTGATTAGATGTCTCCATCCAACAGAATGGACACTCATCTCAAGGTTGAGTCCCCCGGTGTTGGACTAGTTCCACATCTTGGTCCTGGAGCAGATGTCCCCATTCTCCTAAGAGAATGGTTCTGGACGTTGCTTAAGAAAAATCAACACTCCCTCTCAGCGAGAGAGGCATTCTCTGCCATGCCATGCCAAGCTTGTCACGAAAGTACACGAACTTTGTTGCTGTCAGAGGCTTGGTCAGGATAGCTGCGATTTGTTCATCTGTATGAATGTACTGCAACTTCAGAGTACCTCTTTGTACTAGGTCTCTGATGAAATGATACTTCATTTTGATGTGTTTCGATCTGTCATGAAACACTGAGTTCTCTGAAAACTCTAATTATCGCAATGAATGATCATTGAGTCAAGCTTTCCAGCAATATACCTTGCCTCAACTATACTCTGAGCTATGGAGCCCTGTTTCCTGCTGGACCAAGAGATCATTGCAGATCCCATACTAAAACAGTAACCAGAGGTGCTTTTTTGGTCTACTGCACTGCAAGACCAATCTGAATCAGCATATCCTGCTAATAATACTCCACTGTTGGAAGTATACCTGAGCCCATAAGTGATGGTACCTCGCACATATCTGAGTGCATGTTTGGCAGCTACCCAATGTATGTGCTTTGAATCAAACATGAACTGACTCAGAGCATCCACTGTATAATTGATATCTGGTCTTGTATGTATGAGATACATCAAGGATCCACACTTTGTGAATTGGTGGTCGATTCTCACAACTTTGTCAAGTTGGTAGTCATGGGCACGCTCATGGACTTGCAGTTCTGCATACCAAATCTCTGCAAGATGTCTACTACATACTTTGTTTGTGTTAGGAAGATCTCGCCTGGCTTTTGCCAGACTTCTAAGCCAATAAAATAATGCATCAAACCGAGATCCTTCATTTCAAATTCAGAGGTAAGCTCCCTCTTACACTGTTCTATCAATTGTTCCTCACTTGTAAGAAACAAGTCATCCACATATAGAACAAGGATCAAGATATGATTATGAACAACCTTAAAATACAAATTGGAGTCAGCAATGCTCTTGGAAAACCCCAAGTTGTGTAGGAATCCATCCATCCTCGCATACCATCCTCTCTGAGCTTGTTTGAGTCCATACAAGGCTTTCTTCAGTTTACACACATGGGTCTTATTTCCATGAGTCACAAAGCCTTCAGGTTGTTCAATGTAGACTTCCTCATCAATCTTGCCATTGAGGAAGGTTGTCTTTACATCTATTCGATGTAACTTCCATTCGAATATTGCAGTAAGAGAAATGATGGTCCTGATGGTAGTATACCTGGCAACATGAGCAAATGCCTCATCATAGTCAACGCCTTCCTTTTGAGTGAAGCCACGAGCGACGAATTTGGCTTTGTACTTCTCCACACTGCCATCAACAACATGCTTGATTTTGTAAAGCCATCTGGATGTTGCCACTGACTTTCCTATCGGTTTGGGAACAACTTCCCACACTTCATTCTTCATGATTGAACTGTACTCTTCAATCAGGGCATCAACACATACCTGTTGAATTGTTGCTTCTTTGTATGTGGAAGGTTCTGCACCAATGAGCTGGCTCATAAGACAAAAACCCCAAAAGCATTAGTAATTCATCTCGTAAATGAGATGACTGAGTTCTTCAATCTCAGAATTTTGAGGTGAATGTTATCTTCAATAATTCTTCTAGAACATTACTGATAAAATTCACAAATGATAAATTTTACATCAAGACTAAATTAGGGCTTTTTGCCCTAATCATCTCTGCTGCTTGAAATCTCAGTGAGGCTGCCCGAAGTTTGTTCCTTCCTGCCTGGAGTCTACTCAAGCTGCCCGGAGCTTTCTCTGCCTCGCTTGGAATCTTGTTTGCCTTGCCCGAGCCTCTATCTGATCTGCCTTAGCCCTGTCTGCCATGCCCGAGCCTTTGTCATCTACCCGAGACCTTGCCCGTGATCTCTGCCAACTACCCGGAGGCCCTAATGGGCTGTCTGCTGGCTGCCCGAGGGTCTGTTGCTGACCCAGAAGCCCTTTCGGGCTGTCTGCTAGCTGCTCGAGGGTCTGCTGCTGACCTAGAAGCCCTTTTTGGGCTGTCTGCTAGCCCGGAACCCTTATGGGCTGTCCGTTGGCTGCTCGAGGGTTAATGGAGGCTGCCCAAGCCCTGATAGGGCTGACTGTAGGTGTTCATGGGCAGAGGGAAGATGCTGGAGGTGGAAGAGAGGGAGCCTGTGGAGTGTTATAGGCTGCCCGTGAAGATGAGGGCATGCCTGTGGAAGAATAAAGACTGCCCAAGGAAGATATAGTAGCAACAATGAAAAAGAAGGGTCTAGGGTTTAACCCTTGACAAAATTTGATTCGTTGAGACTAAAACCTGGCAAGCCTAGGGTTGTGTTGTAGTAGAAGGTGGAGATGCCCTAGCTAGAATCCTCCATGCTAGGGCATAGACCACACACAAAACTTCCTTCTCTTCAATAACCAACGAATTATTTTGTTGGAGAAGCTGCAAGTGCAAGAGCAAGTGTGTGTAATAATGAAATGGAATGATCTTATTTTATAGCCTTTGAAACACATGTAAGTGGACCTGTTGTCTGTCGAATGCATACTTTCGGCAGAAATATTTTGGATTGCTGTTTCCCAAGTGGGAAAGGTGTGGCCTTGGGGGCAAGCAAAGAGCCAGGTGCTGTCGCCTGATCCCAGCTCCTCCGTTTGGGCTAACTCTTAACAAAGCCAACAGAGGTAGTCCCTAACAAAGAGTTGTCTAAGGCTCTTGTTTTTAAACGTTTTTGGATGTATGGTGTGAATGAGTGTTGTTTAGGAGTTTTTATGAGATACACAATAACCACTTAAGCAATCCAAGTTGCTGTTTGCAAAATACAAGATGAGCTGCATAAGACGACCGAATTCAAAGCATCCACACAAAATAAATCACTTAGATAAACAAAGGACAAATTGTCCAAATCAGATGATGCATAAGAATTTTAAGACCAGTGCCAAAATGGAGTCAAAATTTGCTGGGGATGCTGAAATACAAGTCTCGATGATATGTTCGTGAGATCGTTTTGCAATGCTCTTGGTAAATTTTATTGTGTATTTTAGAATGATCTTGATTATTAAGGTGAGGGGAATTTCCAACCGATACGCAAAGGTACTGGAAATCTATTCGGAAATACTCTAAGTGGCTCCGTTCAAGGACATGTTGGACTGTCCAAGTTTACAACGAGGTGTTCAATAACTAACCAGCCACTGCAAACGAGGAGAGCTACCCAATGCCCCTAGTAAGAATTTGCTCACTTAGAGTATTGCGTTCAACGCTGGTTCGTTGGTTATGGGGTGGTAAATTTTATTATGTGTGAAATTGAAATTAAATGTGTGAATTAAACAGTTTACAATGCTTTTGGGTATCCCAACCGGGTAGAGCATACACACTGTAGAAAATGGTAAATTCCAATTTTATGGGGAATGAGTTGTGAAAATTTTATTAGAACACAAAAACAAAGCTCTCCAACAAAGAGTGCTCTTGATCCACCTTATGGTGAGATTCAAGAGATTTATCTAATCTAGTATGAGAATGCAAAATGCAACAATGCTCTCCGATAGAGAGTGTTCTTGACTCGTCTTATGACAAGTTCGAGAGACTGTGTTCTTTTCATGATTCAACAATTAAAGAGCAGGACACACAACAATGCAAAAATAAAATCTAATCTAACAATTAGTAATTCTATTCAATGAACAACTAACAATTAGTGGAAATGAAAACTAAGTCTAACAAAATAACTAAGCTAAGTAAAAATGAGAAAGGACACAAGACAGACTTCACCCAAATAGGGGAAGTAGAAAAGATGAGAGGCTTGATCCCACGGATCAAGCCTTGTTATAAATGAATTACAATGCTTGGGGATTTTAACCCTCGAAAAGAAGTTTGAAAATTGGAAAAGTGAAGAAGCCCTAATGGCTTTTACAAAAAGGATGTTGTTTGTGTTTGTCTTCTTGGTTTTGAACTTTTTCTTCAATCTTTTCAAGTCTTTAGACTTGTCTTTGGTTGACCTCTTCTTCGGTACCTACACAAAAAGAACAACAACTCAAGCATTCATTATTTTTTAATAAAACCAAAGTAAATCTAGATGCAAAAATGAAACTAATCTACGTGCAAAACAACTTTTGAATGCAATCTTTTTTGGACTTTCTCGAAATGAAACTAAATGTTGAAAGTAAAGAGTTAAAAGGAGAAAAAGAAGAAGGAAAAGTGGAGCGAAAGGAAAGAAAGAGGGCAATGAACAAAGGAGAAAAGTGGTTGCAAAAATGAAGAAAGAGGGCAGCAAACAAAGGAGAAAAGTGGCTGCAAAAAAGAGGTGAAAAGAGAGCAACAAAAGCAAGCCAAGAGGCTGCAAAAAAAAAGGTAAAACAGTAAGGAATTGGACAACCAACAGTCAGGAAGAAGAGGAGAGGAAAAAGAGAAGACAGTGAGGATGTGAACAAGGGAGAAAAGGGAAGCAAAAGAAGATAAAACAATGAGGAAGGAAGAGTTGAGGTAGAAAGAGGAAAGAAGAGGGAGGCAAACAATAAAAGAGAAGAGGAAGAGGTAGATCTAGTAACCAAGGAAGAGTTTTTAATTTGAGATGTGATGGGTGAGAAGAGAGCCCCTTTTGGCTAAGTTTCTCGAGTCGGAGGTAAAAGCCTTGTAGATTTCGCAAGGTGAAAGTGTTAGATAAAAAGCTCTTGTTGTGTGAAGAAGCGGTTGAACTTCAACCCTTTCTCAACCTTCGGTGATCCCTGAAAACACAACTCTCAACAACAACAAAATAGATCAAATGCTAGAATACTCAATCAAATGAAATATCCAAAAAACATTGGTATAATTGACTACATCCTGTTCAATTAGATATTCGAAAGATCTTGCATAGATAACCAACTTAAGGACAATAAATGGCTAACTTTTTGTGCTAGATTGATAGCCTTCCTAAGCTAGCAATGAACACGCAATTTGTCAAAGAGAGAGTAGGGTTGAGAGAGATATCACCTCACACAAGATGAAACCACAACACTAAAAGACAATGCATGGACCTCCAAAGTCACTTTTATTCCATTTCAAACAAATAAGAGCATTACAATTTGGGCAGAGTTCTCTTGCAAATTCTCCATGAAAAATAATGAGCAAGAGACCTGCTTTTATAACAAAACAGTACAACCTAAAACCTAAATCAAACTCGGCATGCAAGGAGCCACACTAGGGCGAATTCCCTTGATTGAATGAGCTTGGGGCAATGATTTGGTTTTAAACTCAAGCTCTGGTAGGCGTGAGTGGGGAGGTGGCCTCCACCTTGGCAAGGCGCCCTCACTCTCCCTCCTCTGAAACTCCATCATCCAATACGAATCCTCCACATATAGAAGACATGAGGGTGTGAAGAGGGTGCAATTCTTTAATGAAGATGAAGCTTGGAGTTGATGGATTGCTTAACTCTCAGTTCATGGTTGGTATGAGTGGGGAGGTGGCCTCCACCTAGGCAAGGCGCCCCCACTCTACCTCGAAACAATCACCAAACTAATAAACACTCTCCACCTCAATCGATTCGTGAGCCTGCCGAAGGAGGGCGAATTTCCTAACTGAAGGTGACTTGTTAGTGCTTCAATTGTTGACTGAATCCATTTGGTGTTGATTGGAATCATCATAAATGCCCATTTCCATGTAATTTAGCCTGTTTATTTAATCCATTTGGATTATTTTGGAGCAAATTGGATTATCTCCAATTTAATATTTTTTGATTATTTTAATTGATATTTCTCATTTATTGAATTTTTGAGAAAATATTAATTATATGGCTAAATGACTGTCCGAAACTTAGAATAAGTGTTTCAAGGGGGTACCTCCACCTAGGCAAGGCGCCCCCACTCTACCTCGAAACAATCACCAAACTAATAAACACTCTCCACCTCAACCGATTCGTGAGCCAGTCGAAGGAGGGCGGATTTCCTAACTGAAGGTGACTTGTTAGTGCTTCGATTGTTGACTGAATCCATTTGGTGTTGATTGGAATCATCATAAATGTCCATTTCCATGTCATTTAGCCTGTTTATTTAATCCATTTGGATTATTTTGGAGCAAATTGGATTATCTCCAATTTAATGTTTTTTGATTATTTTAATTGATATTTCTCATTTATTGAATTTTTGAGAAAATATTAATTATACGGCTAAATGATTGTCTGAAACTTAGAATAAGTGTTTCAAGGGGGTAAATTAGTGTTTTGGCTTAGAAAACAAGTCTTTATTTGCCAAAAACCACCCCAGAGCACTTAATTATTACAATTTAAAAATTTTCAATTAAACCATAGTAAAAATGGTTTAATTAATTGAAAAATTTAATTATTTTTCTATAGTCAGAAATAAAAAATTAAAAAGTTCTACGCGTTTGGGAATTTTTTTTTTCAAACAATGTTTTAATGAATCCCGGGGCTGAGGAAATTGTTAGAATATAATCCGTTAGGGATTATAATATTGTAAATAAATAAATAGGAATAGTTGGAAGCCGAAAAGGCTGGACGGAAGGTGAAACACAACCGTCACATGAATGTATAAATGAATGCTTAGCCATGAATAGAATAATTGAATCAGGTGTTATACCTAACAAGTGGTATCAGAGCAGGGCTGTCTGCCATAACTCCTGGCTGCCATTCTGCTTGCCAGTCCATTGCCAGACTGCTCCATTAGTCTGCCAGTCGAGTCGCATGCAGTGTATGCGTTACTCCTCCATCTCCCTGCGTTTATTCTCTGCTAAACCCTAATTTTTGTGGGCTCTCTTCTGGTGGGCTGCGACCTGCTACACAGGTCTGCGATCTCGTCCTTCGAGGAGTTCCCGAATTTGTGCCTCTACATTTCTTGCATATGCTCCTCCTCCATTGTGTTTATCGCGGAACTTTTTAATGCTCAGACGAGCAGAAGGTGCAAGCTCAAAAAGGAACCGAATTTAATTTGGCTCCCAACGTACAAAGCCTGGTGCCCACGATCTTGCCTCCAGTGTTAAGCCGGAACCCTAATTTGTGCTTAAATAAGCATTCTAAGAACAGTTAACCCTCAAGAAAAACACTCTGCTCCAATGGCAGTTGGGTATGTCTGTATCTCATAGCAATATCTACAGCTGTTCGAAATTCACAAATCATTCACGCTTGCGTACAAATACCCAACCAGTACTGTCATCGATCCACAAATTAATTAGCATTGAGGCTCACGGACGAAAAAAAAAGGCCTTTGTTTCTGGTTTAATACCGTAACCTAATTTTGATTTCCTGGTTCTCCATCGATCTCCATGACTAACGCCTCTGATAAAACCTGATCTTGGGCGACTCATTTTGAGAATGTGGAGCGTATCGATGGTTTGATTAAGTTGATGCTGTGATTTCTGAAGACTGTCCACGACCTGTGCTGCGTTAAGGAGCTGTGAAAGACTGTGGCCCATTTACTATTGAAGACTGCGTGGAGATTTCTCTGGTGGTGTGGTTAGTTTTGAGAGTGCTGGAGACTTACAATGCTTTTCGAACTTCTCGTGGTGATTGCGCTCTCTATGAACTGTAGCTGCGTGAGGAGCTGAGAAGAGCGCGGAGCTCTCTCTTGATGATGACGGCAGAGATTGCCCTTTCATTGTATTTCTTCGTTGAGCGTGGACTGTGTATTAAAGATTGCTAAAGCCTGAGCGTGCTGCTGAAGGCTACGCCACTTTGAAGACTGATATTGCGTTGGCATTGAAGACTGCGTGGAGAAGACCTGCCTCATCTTCTCAAAGATTGCGATATAGCATTACCATCGTGGAAGATTGCTGGAGCTGAAGACCTCTCCTCCAATAATTACAACATGGAGCTAGACCAGAAGCATGCAGCGCAAACCCTAGACTCTCCATGAGGGAAACCCTAATTTTTTTCTGAGAGAAGCTGCCTGCGTTCTGGCTGAGGTTGCGATTTCTGTCCTTGGTGGAGATGCGGGGTATCGATCAAGCGTGGAGAATGCTGGTGTTATTGCTGAAGACTGGTGTTTGAAGACTGCGCTGTTGAGTATATATGCTGCGTTTGAAACTTCTTTTGTTTGGCATCACATGAGTGCGAAATATATATTGCATTAAAGACTGATAAACTGCTGCGTGTTGAAGACTGCCCTCATTCACCTTGGAGACTGCTGCGTGGAGACCTGCGTGGAGAATGCTGTGCGTGGAGCTGTGCCATCATATATAAGTATCTGATATATATCTGCGTTGAGATATAAGTATCTGGTTTGACAGTGTCTGGTTTGAGATATAAGTATCTGGTTTGACAGTGTCGATTCAAGTTTTTTCAGCAGAGTGAAGACCGGTGGAGACCGTTGGAGACTCAAGTTTTTTTTCTCCAGAGCAGAATGTTATGCTGTGTATTTGACTTAAGCTATATATATTGAACAGTGCATAATACCTATCAGCATATCACATCTGCGACCAAGTTGAAGAGCTGCCTAAGTGGAGCTGCGTGGAGCTGAATGTGAAGATTGTTGCTGCGATCCACACAATTGCTGCTGCTAATCACTTGATTTTGTAGGAGTATATAGTCTGATGCTTGATTTTTTGTGCACTTATATCCTTTGCACACTAATATATTAGCTTCTGGTGCCTCCACATATTGTATAAAAAGGAATGCTGTTGTATATTTGAAGCTTGTGATTGATATATTTTGTATACTGAAGAAGCTTGTGTATGCTCACTTGAAGTTGAGATTGTAAATCACCTTGGCAGAGACTGTAGACCTGCAAGGTTCTTATTTTTTCTATTTCTCTTTGTCATATCAAGTTTATTATTGTAAATTACG
>LPNX010525056.1:111724-126981 GCA_001517045.1 Pseudotsuga menziesii | reverse complement strand
CCACAAATGATCAAGTTGCAGACATCTTCACCAAAGCGCTTGGACGAGAAAAGTTTGAAAGGTTCAAAAACATGCTCGGACTTACGAACACCCCTTCGGATTAAGAGGGGGTTGTTAGAATATAATCCATTAGGGATTATAATATTGTAAATAAATAAATAGGAATAGTTGGAAGCCGAAAAGGCTGGACGGAAGGTGAAACACAACCGTCACATGAATGTATAAATGAATGCTTAGCCATGAATAGAATAATTGAATCGGGAGCTATAACAGAAATGACCATAGAATATACAAATAGTGTCTAGTAGGTTCATATTCATCAATTGGACTCTAATAACCCCTCAAGGCCCAACTTTCAAAATCGGGCATTCCAGCTTTGGAGGAAGCGAGAGAAAAACTCATCGATTATTACTTGGCTAATGGCAAAGAATAATTGACAAGGGAAAAAACTCCCTGGAATACCTAAGTTGATAGCTAAGTCTCAGGATATTGAGCCACTCAAAACTCCTACTAGCACACTTTATTACAATAACCCCATGGGGCATGGTCATTTCAGTACAAAAACAAAAATGACTAGCCAAAACTGGCTAGGCATGAAATTCTGAACCTCTGATACACTGGATATGAACATGGATCATGTTCATCAACTGGTGGCTTAACGGAAGGTTCAACTATTATACAAAATAGTTGGTAACATTACCAATAGTTAAAAGAACAAAATAATATTATTTTATTCTTTTATTACTTTGACTTTCACCTTTAGTGGTACTAAAGGTCTTTTTGTACTTTCACTTTGACTCCTTAGTGGTACTAAGGGTCCTTATGTATTTTAGACTTTTACTTTAGCCTTCTTCAAGTGGCTTGTGGTCAAAACAAGTGGTCAAGGTGGTTCTTCATCCCCACTCAAAGTACATCATCATAAACCGAGAGAATTACTAATGCTTTTATCTCACACTTTGTGTAACACCAAGATTGGATACTAAGGTGTCTTAACCAAGGGTAGCTAATCCTTGGAGAAGATCACAAAGCCCATTGATCGAGGGTTAGAGTGTCTCACATGCCTAGACCCGGTTTAGGGCTTATAGTGATATCCTAGTAATAGACTAGGTGCCTTAGCCATAGGCTACATAATTTGACCAAAGGTCAAATACTTGGTTACAGACCAAGCGCCTCCATTATCTCGGAGAACGGCCCTCAGCCCCGGGCTGAGTCTCTAGTACCGGACTAAGATAAATTCCTGGTAACTAACCAGGTGCCTCCATTCAAAGAATGGCCACTCAGCTCTAGGCTGAGTCCCCTAGTGCTAGATTGGTTCAACATCCTCGTCTTGGACTAGATGTCTCTATTCAGCAGAATGGTCACTCAACTCAAGGTTGAGTCCCCTAGTGGTGGACTAGTTCCACATCTTTATCTCTGACCAGATGTCTCCATTCAACATAATGGCCACTCAACTCAAGGTTGAGTCCCCCAGTGCTGGGTTGGTTCCACATGCTGGTCTCAGACCAGATGTCCCCATTCTCCTAAGAGGATGGCTCTTGATGCTGCTAAGGAAAAATCAACAAAAACTATTATCTTGAATTTCTTCAATAACAAACTTCACTCCTTTCCAAGAAGAAGCAAATAAATACTTATAAAATAACACAACAAAGAGATTGTTCTTGTGATTCAAATATCTGAAGAATCATTCAGTTGTAGGAACAACCAACCAGTATTGAGCTCCATTGAGGGAAGGAATCCCTTTATATATGTTTCTATGCTTAGCTTAGCTTTGTGAATCAAAGGAGAGACATACTACCCTAGAGGAAATCATTAGGTGATGTGTCTTTTCTGTCTCTAGTGGAGGTGGATCGGTGGTGCTAGGGTGGATGTGTCCTTAATTTTCTTAGGTAAAGCCCCTGGAGTCTAAAGAGGGTATGCTATACCTTATGAATGAATAAGGCAAGAAAGGGTGGAAGTAGCCTAAGCAAGGATTGATGGTGACGATGGAAACAACCTGAACAAGGGTTGAACTCAATAATGGAAGTAGCTTGAGCAAGGGTAAAGAGTTACTCCAATTTGAACTTGTGATTTTGATAGGAATGGTTTAAGTTACTTCTTCCCTTTGAATCCTAATTCATAGGCGAAATGACAATCTTAGTCGATCATGATTCTTGCAAACACTGATAGTGATATCCAATCATTATGCAAGTTTTCCTCCTATGAGTTTTGGGGGCCTTTGAGCAATACATTAATACCTATGTAAATGTCAACGAAGCCATTCAATATAGATGGATAAACTCTTTCGGTCACGTCTCCATATCAACCATTCACAAAGGCAATGCAAGAGGAAGTGGCCAACCATCTCGCTTACCAGCATCAATCCCCATCTCTCACTTCTCAATGACAAAGTAAATATTGATTGGAAAGCGATCAAGGCACTTGCTCCAACATGAGCCTTGATGATTATGTTTGTTCACCTACCTGATTAGCTAACTTTGTTGAGTCTTGATTGAATCCCGAAGCTACCCATGCCTTGGCATGAGCTCCCTCCCCCTATCTAGCTACATAACTCTAGCATGTACTAAAACACAAAACAAGGGAGAAATATGAAATTGAAATAGGCTCGAGAATCAACGGTGATGGTAGTAGGCACATCCTACGCATGCCCGATGAGTTTGGAAATTAGAATAATGATAAACAAAATTTTAAAGTTTAAGACCACTTAAGTTTCAAACTTTCAACTTTCATAATCACATTTCCAAAATCCAATAACCATTTTAATATTTTATTAACCATATTTCCAAATCCACTTTCATAATCACATTTCCAAATTCCAATAACCATTTGATTAACCACATTTCTGAATCCATATCCCTTAATTCCAATCACTCAGCTACATTAAGTATAAACTAGTGAAAAAAATGATGAATCGACTCTAATTCTAATTTATGGTCATCCAATGCATATTTTAATTCCAGATTATGTGATTGCATTCTCTATTAATACATTACTTATTCACCTTACACATAGATTGGTTGGTATTTGAGAAGGATTAGTTGTCAAGCTATGTTAAGCATTTGAATAATTTTTTATCCGAGTTCAACTACGATAGCCTACTGAAACAAAATCGTCATTTATGCATTTATTTTCTTCTAGGCTAAGTCTAGCTTACCATGACAAATTGTCAATTAATACTTTATTTGCTACTAGGATACCAACTTAGTAGAGGTCATTGTCAATTAATGCTTTGTGCTTAGGGTTGCATCATGCGTCATAGGTGATTACTGGTTACAACCTTGTGGCAAAGAGTGGAAAGGTATAGACTCTTGGCGTTTATGGGTCACATTTGTCAATATAATACAATTTCTCCATCAAATTTAACCTAGGGGAAAGAGCTATCAAATCACCTTATTTTATGAAGTTTTCTCATTCAAATCCCTTAAGTTTTAAAACCAAAAGTTGCAACATAGATTTATACCAAAAGAATGTGTAACTTTGACTTCAATGCGTCACGTACTTTCTTCTCAGAGTTTGGCAACCTTGTTGTACCATTCTCCTCCATTAATATCTTGATGTACAATATCATTCAATTTTGATCCAAGCCTTTAGACTCTTGATCTAGCCATAGTTGATGAAGTCATGATTCATGAATCCATGGTTAGTAGCACAACCACTTTACACTATAACATATGCCCCATCCAACAAGTGATAAATGTTGCATATAACAAACTAGACATGGCTTTGCAAAACATGGTTTTGGAGGATTTGAACCCTGAAAGAAGATAAGGTCATGGATCATAATTTTGAAGGCTTGTACAATATCCAATTTCTCCATCAAATTTAACCTAGGGGAAAGAGCTATCTAATCACCTTATTTTATGGAGTTTTCTCATTCAAATCGCTTCATTTTTGATAAGTTTTAAACCCAAAAGTTGCAACATAGATTTATACCAACAGAATGTGTAACTTTGACTTTGATGCATCACATACTCTCTTCTTAGAGTTTGGCAATCTTGTTGTACCATTCTCCTCCATTAATATCTTGATGTACAATATCATTCAATTCTGATCCAAGCCTCCAGACTCTTGATCTAGCCATAGTTGATGAAGTCATGAATCCATGGTTAGTAGCACAACCACTTTACACTATAGCATATATCCCATTCAACAAGTGATAATTGTTGCATATAATAAACCAGACATGGCTTTGCAAAACATGGTTTTGGAGGATTTGAACCCTGAAAGAAGATAAGGTCGTGGATCATAATTTTGAAGACTTGTACAATATCTCGATGTACTCTAGCCTATAGTGATGAAGAAAATTTCCATTTGGAAATCCAATAGAAGGGATGCTATTACGAAAGGAATAGTAATGAAAATGAAACCATCCCATGATCCTAGGAAATGAGAATTTAAGTCTTCTTCCCAAATGCAGCCATTCTAGAAAATAAGAATTTAAGTATTAGATCATAACAATCTTGTTATCAATAATAACCTACATATGCATAATTAATACTAGTGTAATTGTACCCGGAGATCCGAACCACATAATTACAGTTTTAATAAATTTTAGAAAATCAATACAACCCATTGCAAAGTCACATTGTAACAAAAAGCAACTATTGTAGTATTGAAACAAATTAATAAACAATATAAAAATGTTCTTCATTTAATTTTTTTTATAAAGAAACTATATTTGAATTCAAAATATATATAGACATCCATATCTTGTGGTACAATCTTGTCTCGACTATAATTGAATGAGATTTCACTATTGAATTTATTAGAGGCTTAAGTTTGTTGTGCAATTGAGTTAATCGTATTTCGGTCAATAGTCCATAAATTATCCAGGACCATGAAAGTTAAGCTGTGTGTTGTGGATGTGTTTGGAGTTGAGCATTGAGAAACGAGATGGAAGAAGCTACATGTAGCGTGGCAGTAACATTTAAACTTAATCTTAAATGTTTTAAAGTTTCATCGTGATTTAAATTTTGATAAATAATGCTGATGGAATGTGTGGTAGACTCGGTTTGGCTTCTGCCTTTGTTGCTGTAATATACCAAAAGTATATTATTATTCGTTATCATTAATTATTAATTATAAATTAATGTAAAAGTCGGCATTAGAAGGACATGTTGCCTGTCGATGTGCACACCGTCAGCCAGAAATCTTTCGAATAGCTGTCTTCTAGCAGAAGGGAGAGGTGCGGCCTTGGGGGCAAGCAAAGAGTCAGGTGCTGTCACATAATCTCGACTCCTCCGTTTAGGCAAACTCTTCATGAAGCCAAGTGGGGTAGTCCCTATAGAGAGTTTCTAAGGCTCAAAAGTTTTAAAGTTTATTTAGATGCGTGATGCGGATGGGTGCTTTTTAGGAGTTTTTTGATAAAGAAACTTACAATAAAATAACCAGTAAATACTTGCATGTAGTGTTGATTTTTTTGAGTAGCATCGAGAGCCCTTCTCTTAGGAGAATGGGACCACCTGGTTCGGGACCACGGTGAAGACTCAACCCAGTGTTGAGTGACCATTCTGTTGAATGGTAGATATCTGGTCTGGGAACATGATATAGACCCAGCTTTGCCCTGGGTAGACTCAACCTAATGTTGAGTAGAGATATGGTCTGGGACCACGATGTAGACCAGTCTAGGACTGGTAGAGTCAGCTTAGTTCTGAGTAGCCATTCTCTTGGAGAATGGAGGCACCTGGTCTGTTTCCAGGAAGGCACTGTAAGCCCGAGAATGGGTCTAGGCATGCGTGGCACTTTGACCCTTGATCTATGGGCTTGGTGTACTTATCCAAGGATTAGCTACCCTTGGTTAAGTTACCCTACTACCAGATCTAGGTGTCATACAGAGTGTGAGGTAAAGGCACTGGTTTATGATAATGTACTTTTGGAATAAAAAAAGACCACATGGGAATTTGGAAAAAGGCCATAGTCAAAAGTCAAATTAAATAAAGACTTTGGTACCACATGAAAAGGACCACAGGTGGAAGTCAAAAATAAATAAGGACTTTTGGTAAAAGCCAAAGATAAATAAAAATACCTTTTGGTAAGAAGGTAAAAGTGAAATTAGGAAAATATTAAAATATTATTATTTTTATCTTTTCTAATTTTGGTCCACTTAACAGGTGAATGAAGGCTATAAAAGAAGATCAAGTCTTCTCATTATTACACACAAGTTTGCTCTGACAGGTAAAGCTCTGAAGAAGACTGTTTTATGTTCTTGCCTCAGCTAGGGCATCCATTCTCAACCAACCCTCAGCTAGGGTTTTATCAACAAATCTATCTTCAGCATTTTTGGACAGCCGCCTTCAGCATTTCGTTTTTGGGTAGCCCTCTTGATTTTTTGGGCAGTTGAGATTTTAGGGTGGACAACCCTTCTTTTGTTTTGTGGGCGTCCTTCTCCGGGCAGCATTTTAGAGGGCACTGCCCTCTCGGCACCTCCGGGCAGCCTTTAGCAGGCATACTCATGAGGGCTGAGGCCCGTAAGGCACCCTCAGGTAGCCCGTGGGCATTCCCGTGAGGGTTGCCAAGGCCTTACAAGCCCTCCGGGCAGCCCGAAGGCAGACCCTTACGGCTGCCTGACCTTTAATAGGCCCTCGGGCCAGCCCAAAGAAAAATCGGGTAGGCTGCAAACCCTTTCGAGCAGCAGATAGGGCACTTGGGCAGAGTACGTCTGAGCAGGTGAAAGTTAGACAGGGCAGCAGCAGGGAGATCGGGCAGCCATTAACAGATCTAGAAAATTTTTGATTTTTACAGATCTGAGAATTCTTCATTTTTGACATTTATTTGGCAGACTGTATTTTGACAGTTCTTTCCAGGCAGATCTGGAAATTTCTATTGCTAGGGTTTGACATTCTTGCTCTAATTTTTTACTGAGAATTTTACTGTACTATGGTTAAAACCCAGATCTGGTTTTGAGGAACTTTTTGAAGAATATCCTAAGTCATCTCATTTACGAGATGAGCTACTAATGCTTTTTGGAGTTTTTGTCCTTTGAAGGTTTGTCCTTTGTTTAAGTTTATCTGCAATTTTTTTTTTGAAGTTATATGCTAATGCTAAAATTCAACATGTAGAATTTAGAAATAAACAACCATTACTTGACAACAACAAAATTAAGGCAAAGCATTCATGATATGGAAAAGATGAAGAACGATGCTTTAGACAGATAATAAGCAAATTAAAGGACCAATGCCAAATAGAGTGCTTTGAGAATGTTTTGCAAGGTTTCTTGGTAAATTTTATTGTAAAATTTAAAGATGAGTTTGATTATTAAATGGGAGGGGGATCTCCAAGATATACCTTTCGGTACGGGAGATATGTCCAAAACCCTTAACCTATACGACTACCCGCAAGGAATATGTAGGCTGGTCTGGAGTCTCTGAGGCTATGTTCAACACTACACCGCAAGGGTGTAGCCTAACTGGCACTTCAAGGTCACTGACTAGTTGTTCCTGCTTCCTTTGGGTAATTTGCCACTGCAACAACTTAAATCTAGGTGTTGGATTTTCGCTTGGGGGAAGTTGGTAAGTTTTATTTGTGTGACTTTGATTAGGATGTGAGGATTTAAATAATCTACACTGCTTCTGGGTATCCCAACCGGGTAGAGCATACACAACGTAGTAAATTGGTTTATTCCGATTTTATTATTGGTGAAATAGAGCCATTGTAACAACCCTCCGACAGAGAGCACTCTTTATCCGCTTTATGGCGAGATTCAAGAGATTTATGAACAAAATAAACAAAAGATGTTGAAAAAAGTACACGAATTAATCTAGATAATAAACTCTCCGACAGAGAGCACTCTTGATCCACCTTTTGGTGAGATTCAAGAGATTTTTTGTTCTTTCTTTACTTAACAATATGAGAAACAAAAGCAGTAAAGCTAAGCTGAAAAGATGAAATAAATCCTCTTCAATAGAGAGTGCTTTTGATCCACTTTTCAGTGAGATTCAAGAGGCTTTGGGTTCCTTCTTTTCTTTTAGCAATTGAATAAAGGTATAAATGTTGAAATAAAACTACACTAACAAAGTGGTTCTTTTTTATGAAAGCTAAAAGAGTAATCTACTCTAAACAATTATTATGCATGTAAAAATAAAAAAAGGAAAAAATAGAAAACAAGGACGATATAGGCTTCCCCCAAATGGGGGATGTGGGGTGTGGCAGCCTTTATCCAACTTGCTATTTATTAATTTGTTACAATGCCTGAAAAAGAAAGAGTACCTTTTGATCCCAGAAGAAAGGGTAAAAAAGGCCCTAAAACTGCTTGGGAAAGAAGGAGGGAATGAAGGAGGGGGATGGTAGATGGATCGTGGGTGCTTGGGATGGCCCCAGGCTTGATTTTTCGGCAGCACCTTTCTCTCTTTTCCTTCGACCTGCTAAAAACCAGCAAGTAAACAAGCTTAGATGATGGTGGTATGCACAAAATTCAAATAAAAAAAATTAATTTTTTTTGTACTTTGAAATTTTACTATGTATGGAAACCAAAAATTTAGCCTAGATCTAGTCAAATGATGAAGCTTTGAATGTATTTCTAGATCTATCTACCATGCAAGAACAAATAGATTTAAATGAACAAAACTTTAAGGAACTAGATCTACTTGATTAGCACACTTAAACAAAGTATCCGGAAAGGAAAGAGAAATTGGGTTTGAGAGAGGAAGAAGAGAAAAGCTTTGCTCAAGTTTGAATCCTTCTGAGACTTGAAGGTACTAATGGGCACAAGAACTTGTAGATCCCTCAAGATTTGAAGAAGAGGGCGATGCAACTTAGCTCTTCTCGTTATTCCAATGCTGTAACTTGAAAAAACTTATTCACACTTGCACAAAAAGGGATCAAATCTAGTACATTCAACCAATGGAAACCAAAAGAGCATGAATACAACTTAATAAACAATGCTACTCTCGAATCTCAAGAAGCCAAAATGTAAGTAAATAACTTGAAGCATCAAATATTTACCCTATGTGTTTCAGAAAACCCTCCAAGCTAGATTGATTATCAATTTGATACCAAGCATAAAGAATTAAAACAAGATTACCTCAATAAGCATACACCATTCACTATGTGACATGAACACCAATGGACCTCCAAAGTCTCAATATTATTCAGATGATAACAACAAATTACATGAGTAGAGGTTCCTTGCTTCCACCTAGAATGAGGAAGAAGGCCTCGTATTTATACAAAAAAGAAAGAGTTGGCCCAACCCTAGCGCAAGCATGAGGAAGGAGGGCGCAACCATCAGTAACTGGGGCTTCGATTGCAATGATTTGAAGTTAAACTGAGATCTGGAGTTATGGCAGGGGGTGAGGTGGCCTCCACCTAGGCAAGGCGCCCACCCTCTTTCTTATTTGCATCACCCGTCCAATAAAAATGTGCCAAACAAGGAAATTTGCCCATGCATGGAGAGAGGTGCAAATCCCAAGGTGGAGTTCATCCTGAGTGCTCCGAACATGATTTAAATCGGTTCAGTGGTGATTGGAATCTTCCCAGATGCCTTTTGTTGAGCTAACTAGCCCTTTACTTTATTCAATTCAGTTTATTTTGGAGAGTTTTTGATTTATCTCCATTTAATATTTTTATGATTATTTTAATTAAATATTCCTCATTTATTGATTTTGAGAAAATATTCAATTAAGTGCAAAATAATCATCCGAAACTTAGGATAAGTGGGTCTAGGATTTAAATGAGTGTTTTGGCTTAGAAAACAAGTCTTTATTTGCCAAAATCCACCCCCAGACCACTTAATTATTACATTTTGAAAATTTTCAATTAAACCATAAGAAAAATGGTTTAATTAATTGAAAAATTTAATTATTTTTCCATAGTAAAAAATAAATTATAAAAAAAATCCAGGGAGGTCCACTAATTTTTTTTTCGGACATTGTTTTAACACATCCCGTGACCTAGGAAATGACCATAGAACATACCAATAGTGTCTAGTAGGTTCATATTTTAATGTTGGACTCTAATAACTCCCCAAGGCCTAACCCCCAAATTTGGGCTTTCTAGCTTTGGAGGTAGCAGGAGAAAAACTCATCGATTATAACTCGGCTAAAGGCATAGAAATAATCGACAAGAGAAAAAACTCCTTGGAATACCCTATTTGATTGTTAAGTCTAAGGGAACCGAGCCACTCAAGACCCCCCTACTAGCACACTAATTACAACCCAAGGGGCATGGTTATTTCGACAAAACATAAAAAAGGCTTGCCAAAACTAGCTAACTCTAGAACAAACTGAACTTCTGAACTCTGGCAATGAACATGCATCATGTTCAATAACTGGCGACTAAATAGAAAGTTCAACTATTGTACAAAATAGTTGGTAATATGACACATTGTTTAAAGGTGTCTCTTCATAAATATATAAGTCGCGTGAACTTATTGTAGATATCATCAATTTATTTATCAAAATATATATTTATACATAATAATCCAACATGTAAGGTTTAATCCTTACAAATGGTGTCAGAGCTTTAGGCTCTTGCTCGACACTGCCCTTGTTCATCAAGGCAATCTATCGTTCCATTGTTTCTCTTCGCCCTTATCCCCTCGGCTCATCCCCATACTCCTCTCCTTCCATCCCACCTTCTGCTCACTTCAACATGTAAATTTTCCTTTAATATTCAACTAGGGCTAAACAGTGCATTCAAAATATCTACTGACAACCACACATGAATATCTTTTACAGTATGCAGTGGAATATAAAACTGAGAAATAAATCACAACATCACATCACAATAATGACACAATTATTTTGGGTATGGAAACCCCCAGAAAAACCCAAGATGGGAAAACCGATGCAGCAGTCAAATATAGATTTTGTTATGAGAAAATATGGAACGTTACAATCATTGCAAATTCACCCAAACCTGACGAATGCAGCTACACGACAGAATCACTAGGCAAATCCCAACCAAACCTCAACACCCTCTTGTGTGAGTGTACCACCCAGTTGTACGAAGCTTGCTGATCCTACTGCTTGCTCCTTTGTCTTCCCATCTAAATCCTATGTCTGACTTTCTCTCCCTATCTGTATCTTGTCTCTATCGGAATACAAGTGTGCGTGTCCTCTCCACCAATTGATCTCTCTTTTATAACTTTAGGTAAAGCGAAAACCCTAATTTCACTTTCACTTTAACTAGTGTTTCACTAAAGTTAATTTAGATCATTTTAATTTATTTTCCAAAGTAAACTTAGGAAAAGTAAATTAAATACAACTGGTTTCCTAATTTAAGTCTTCTGCATGCAAGAACACATGCATGCAGGAAGACCTTCCTTGTTGCTGCTAGTTTAACACTCCCTCTCAACGAGGAAAGGATTCGGTAGCAACCCCAACTTATCTCTGAACTTCACAAACCTCTGTCTGCAAAGTGCCTTGGTGAAGATGTCCGCCACCTGCTCATCTGTGTGTATGTACTCCAACCGAATGGTTCCCCTCTGAACACAATCTCTCAAGAAGTGGTACCCGATGTCTATGTGTTTGCTTCGGTCATGGAACACTGGATTTTTAGATAGCCTGATGCCACTCTGATTGTCACAGTGAACTACTGTAGCCTCTAGCTCACACTCGAACAGCCCTGAAAGTAACTTCCTCAACCACATACCCTCACAAGCAGCCATGTACTCCGCCTCTGTCGAGCTCAATGAAACTCCCTTTTGCTTCCCGCTAAACCAAGAGACAACCCTTGACCCAATGCTAAAACAACAACTTGAAGTACTCTTTCGGTCCTCTACACATCCTGCCCAGTCAGCGTTTGTGAAATCTGTTAACTGTGCACTCCCCCTGCGTTCATTAACCAATCCATACTCCACTGTACCTCTGATGTAGTGAAGTATGTACTTTGCAGCCGTCCAATGCACTCTTCAAGAGTCCACCATGAACTGACTCAAAGAGTTGACTGCAAAGCTAATGTCTGGCCGTGTGTTGACTAGATACATAAGTGATCCAATAAGCTGGCGATACAAGGTAGGATTAAATCTGTCTGACCCTGATGCATCAATATTCCTCCAGTTGGAAACTAGAGGTATGGCCATAGGCTTACAGTCCTCCATCTTGAATCTCTTCAAGATCTTTACTGCATACTTCCTCTGTCCAATGAAGAAGCATCCATCTCTCTGCCAAACCTCCAAGCCCAGAAAGTAATGCATCAAGCCAAGATTTTTCATCTCAAACTCAACTGCAAGGTTGGACTTGTAGTCTCCAATCAACCTCTCATCTCCTGTAAGAAAGAGATCATCCACAGATAGGACCAGTATGAGAGGCACCTCACCTGTTAAGAAGTACATATTGTGGTCAGCCTCACTCCGCTGAAATCCCATCTCCCGTAGATAGCTGTCAATCCTCGAGTACCATGCTCGAGGTGCTTGCTTAAGCCCGTAGAGAGCTCAATGTAGTCTGCAAACATGCATCTCCTTGTTCTCCACATCAAACCTCTCAGGCTGCTCAATATACACCTCCTCCTCTATCACTTCGTTGAGGAAGGCAGTCTTGACGTCCATCTGATGGACACGCCAACCCATCTCAGCTGCTAGTGAGATAATGGTCCAAGTGGAAGAATACCTGGCTACAGGGGCGAAGGTCTCCTCATAGTCAATGCCCCTTCTGTGAAAACTCCTTAGCCACAAAGCGTTCCTTGTACTTCTCCACGCTTCCGTCTGTTGCATGCTTCACCTTGTAGATCCATTTGGATCCCATCACCCTTTTCCCTTGTGGCCTCGGCACAACCTCCCATACGTGGTTTTTCATAATGGAGTCATACTCCTCAACCATAGCCTCCTACCACACATCATGTTGTGCAAGCTCCTTGAAGCTGGGTTTAGAGTTAATCAACTCTGTCGTCAGTGCCATGTAACTAAGCCTCTCTGGTGGTACGCTCCGTCTAAAGGATCTCTCTGGAGGATCAACCTGCCTGGAATCTTGTACTATTGACCTAAACCACTTAGGCCTTGGCTTAGTGTCAGTTCGCTGCGGCTACTGGATACATATCTCCTGCTACAGCTCATCCTCCAAGTCAATGACTATAGGATCCTGCTCACTTGAGTCCCTCTGACCATCAGAACCTGTGCTCTGTGTCTATACCTGTACCTGTACATCTAGCTCCTCCAACTTGACCCCCGACTCCTGTGCTGGCTGCTGCTTTGCTGGTAAGTCCAAAGATCTCCGCAAGGCCCTGTCGTCATGGAACTGGACATCCCTGCTCACAATGATCCTCCTACGAGCAGGAATGTAAACTCTATGTGCCTTCGAAATCTTGCTGTACCCAACAAGTAACTCCTTCTCTCTAGAAGGGTCCAGCATCTTCCTATTGTCAGCATGAACATGACAATAACAAACATTGCTGAATATGCGAATGTGACTCACATCTGTCCTAGTGCCTGTGAAGACCTCCTCTGGCGTCTTCCTCCCCAAAACTATGCAGGGACAATTGTTCTGAATGTACATTGTAGTCCTGTATGCCTCGGCCCAAAGGAATAGTGGCAATCCTTGATCAAATAGGATGGCCTTGGCTGCTCTAACCATAGTCTTGTTCGTCTGCTCTGCAACTCCATTTTGCTGTGGGGTATGAGGCACAGTGTGCTCCTTCTTGATCCCTTGTGCTGAACACTACTCCATGAACTCATTGGAAGTGTACTCACCCCCGTTGTCTGTTCTCAACACTTGAATCTTCTTTCTTGTTTGGTTCTCCTCAAGAGTCTTGAACTCTCGAAACCTCTCAAAGACCTCTGACTTGGCCTTCAGGAAATAGATCTAGTTTTTTTGGAATAGTCATCAATGAAGGTTACGCAGTAACTCTAACCATTGATTGAATGGACACTCATAGGTCCATATACATCAAAATGCACGAAACTAAGGGCTCCTTAGACTTATGTTCACTCTGTGGGAAAGGCTTCCTGATGTTCTTTCCCAAAGCACAACCCTTGCAGTGGTTATGCTTCTCCTCCTGTACCTGAGGAACTCTAATGACAGCCTGTCTCAAGTGCCTCAGTGCTCCATGTTGTAAGTGTGCCATCCTCCTATGCCACAACTCACTCTGACTGCAGCTACTGCTGCCAATGTTATCAGAACCGGACCGACCATCGAACCGGTGAAGCCCAAAATGGCAAAATGTGAATCAGACCGGAAACCAGTCTGGAACCGACAAAAAACAGGGTAAAAAACCGGCTGACTAAAAAATACATAAAATATTCATATTTTGTAAAAAAACATATATATTCATGTGCATACATATGAATCCAAACCATTAATACACAAATATGCAAAGTTTCTCATATATATAGCAAATATGGGTGCAAATATCCAAAATAGCACCTAGTGCAATACATCTCTGAGGTTTTGAACCAAAGTACATCAACAAAGAGGGTCTAAATGGCCCCTACAATCCAAAAATAAACCATAGTACTAATGAATAACAATAAAGTGATCATACGGCACTACCCTACTAGCTTCTACTACTAGAGTCTAGTGTCTAGTAGTCTACTACTCATCATCGTCATCCTCATCCTCTTCAGGAGTGGGATTCGGAGCCCTACTTGATTCCCCTGGCCCTGAAGGTGGAACCTATGGGGGTGGGTCCAAATCCAACCAAGAAAGGTCTCCATTATCAAATACTGGTACTTGAGTCTCCACAACCCACTCTGATGATGGATCAAAGTCATCCAAGGTTATGTTGCTTGATGCTGGTGTGTAATATCCCAAATCCCGATATTTTCTATTTCTAAGCAAATATGTTGATACAACTGGGCATGCAAATTGCCATGCAAAAATCCCTATTTTATAGCAAAAATTAGGGTTAGGGTTTGTGAGATAGAATGAACACTTACCACTGATAAGCCGGCTAGACTGCTCCTGAGAGAGTATGCAGGCGTCAAGAACTGAATCGGAGATGGACAGATATCTTCTGCTTTCGGTGAAACCCCAGCAGCAAGAACCTAGGTCAGAAAAGGGTGACGTTTTCAGTGAAGGAGGTGTCCGATGACGTTGCCGATTTGCAGGACTGATAGCCTTCCCGTGCCGGAGAGAATGCCTGGTACATGCGGAGTTTCTGAGGTCTCTAGGCAGGATAGCGACTTGCTCCAGAGAGCCAGCTGCTCACGCCCCCTTGATCTCGAAATAGCTGGTAACTGCTTCGGATGAGCACAGACGGATCTGATAATCACCGGGTACTGGAGTATGATGCTGATGATGAGAATGGTGCCTGAGTTTTGGAGTAAAGCTGAGATCTGAAGGCCCAACAACTGATTAGGGCTTTCTGGCTGAAAACCCCTCCTTATGGTT
>LPNX010525056.1:0-111447 GCA_001517045.1 Pseudotsuga menziesii | reverse complement strand
TCTATGGATGGCATCAGTCCTTAGCTGATTCCCTAGCTGTCAGTAACCACTCGAACCCACAGGAATCACATAGGTTAGCGGTTTTGGGCCTCAAGGCCTAATCGAAAGATGACATTACATGGTGTCTTGTTCAACAACTGGTTACGCCTCAGCCTAAGATTGTACTGGGTGGGGGGGTCTTTAAATAGTGTTAGGATAGACTTAGGGTTAGGTTAGAAGCATAGGTTAGGTTTTATTTTGTGTGTTTTTTTTTAAATTGAGTTTTGTGAGTTCCCAGTCTGCGACTATACGCCAAAGTATGAACCGACCGGTTTTGACCGGTTCCATACCCAGTTTGGAAAAAAATCCGGTCTGAGGAAATTTTTTTACTGACCGAACGGGCCAACCCTATAAACCGGTCATATCGGCCGGTTTTGCTGGTTTCGGTCCGGTTTTGATAACATTGACTGCTGTTGACTAGAGCCTTTGCAGGCTCAAAGTGTAATCTATACACTTTCCTGCTCCTTCTTCCAATCACCCGATCCAAGCTCCTATCTGACCCCTTGGGCTTGATATACACTCTATGGTCACAGAACTTCACTTGATATCCCTTATCCTCCAGAGTGGACATTGATATAAGGTTCTTGGTCAGTCCTGGAACATATAACACATCAACAAAACTGAGGGGTTTGCCAGACTCCCTCTCAAATGAAACAGTGCCAACTCCCTGCGCTTGATACTGTGCATCATCACCCAGCTCAACGTGGATCCCTGTTCCACCCTCTTGCAAGTCTCTGAAGAATCTCTTCTGTCTAGTCATGTGACTAGATGCTCCACAGTCAATGTACCATATATTGCTCCCTGTGGTGCTTGCCATGCAAGCTATCAAGCAGAACTTCTCATCGAAGTTCTTGTTGAACTCCTCCACCTTTGCAGATCCAACTATCCGAGTGTTACTCTTCTTCTTCCTGTCTGGGCATTAGGAGGCAAAGTGTCTCTGCTTGTGGCAGATAAAACACTTAACCTTTGACACGCCAAGGTTCTTCTTACCATCCCTCTTCCTCTTTGCCTTACCCTTGCTCTTCCCTGTAAGGGATAGAGCCTTCTCATCCACAATCTGTGGGGCGGTGTTGGATGAGCTTGATCCTTGACCCATGCTAGTCTCCTCCTGCACAAAGTCATCCCATAGTCTCTGCCAATCGGGGAGCTTGTCCCTAGCCACAACACCTTTGACAAAGGTGTCCCATGGCTTAGAGAAGCCATTGAGGGCTATTCGAACTAGCTCCTCATCAACTGTCTTAGAGCCAACAACTCCGAGCTCATCCCTGATCTGTGTGAGCCTTGTGAGATAAGGCATCACTCCTTCTCCCTTGGCCATCTTGGTGCTGCGCATCCTCTTTTGTAGCACCATCTTCTGGTTCTCATTCTTGCTTTGGTACAGACTCTCCAAAGCTGTCCACATCTCTGTTGCAGTCTTCTTACCAGAAAGGTGAGGGACTATATGGTCCTTCACTCCATCCATGATAATCAACATGGCTCCGGAATCAATCTTCTTTCAAGCCGCTAAATCTGTCGGATCTGTGGTTACAACCTTCGTGGAGTCAATGTGCTCCTCTGCATCACTGACGTCCAGGATCCTTGTGATCCTTTCTTTCCATGTGGGAAAGTTCTGAGCAACTTGGAGTCTATTCTCAACTCTCAATTCCACGACCATAGTGAAGTGGTACTTGTCAAACCCTAGATCTCCAATCTAAGTTTGTGTTTTCAATAGATCTGCCCTTGATCTATCACTGCTCCTGCAAATCTCTCAGCTTTAGCTCACCAGAGCTCTGATACCATGTAATTTTTCCTTTAATATTCAACTAGGGCTAAACAGTGCATTCAAAATATCTACTGATAACCACACATGAATATCTTTTACAGTATGCAGCAGAATATAAAACTGAGAAATAAATCACAACATTACATCATAATAATGACAATTATTTTGGGTATGGAAACCCTCGGAAAAACCCAAGATGGGAAAACCGATGCAACAGTTAGATATAGATTTTATTATGAGAAAATATGGAACGTTACAATCACTGCAAATTCACACAAACCCGGCGAATGCAGCTACACAGCAGAATCACTGGGCAAATCCCAGCTAAACCTCAACACCCTCATGTGTGAGCGTACGACCCAGTTGTACGAAGCTCGATGATCCTGTTGCTCGCTCCTCCGTCTTCCCAGCTAAATCCTCTGTCTGACTTTCTCTCCCTATCTGTATCCTGTCTCTGTCGGAATACAAGTGTGTGTCCTCTCCACCAATTGATCTCTCTTTTATAACTTTAGGTAAATCATAAAAACCTGATTTCACTTTCACTTTAACCAGTGTTTCACTGAAGTTAATTTAGATCACTTTAATTTATTTTTCGAAGTAAACTTAGGAAAAGTAAATTAAATACAATTGGTTTCCTAATTTAAGTCTTCTGCATGCAAGAACACATGCACGCAGGAAGACCTTCCTTGCTGCTGCTAGTTTAACACAACATTGTTGCAACCCCGGCTCCTGCGCTACCCACGTGTCTGCACGTCGTACTCCTCCCTCATCACCCATTGCTGCCTCCCACTAGGATTTCCTCAACCCCTCGCGCGTTCACCCCTGCCATCTCTCGGCTCCCTCGACCTCATGCCAACCTTTGCTGATCCACCACTCCCCCACAGTTCTTCCACCTTTCTGTTGGCCTACCTGCAACACCCACTTGCTCGTTGCTTTGCCCTCCCTAACTGTCATTGCCTCATCCCTTCCTCGTGCTCGCCTTCAACCTTCGCGGACCCTCTACGCATCCCCTCACATACCCATCACACTCCGCCACTGTTGCCACACACCCTCCTTTTGCGCTGTTCTCCTCCCTCTGCCCTCCCATGTGGTCTGCATCTGACTTGCGACCTCTGCGTCCACACCTTCTAGTCCACCCCGCTCCTCCTCTCTTCCCTCCCTTTGCTACCTCAGTCATTTGCTCTCTCTCTCCAACCAACCATCCCACAACCATCTTTGCTATCTACCTACACCCTCCCCTCATGCACCTCTCCAACTCCACACAACAACCCCTCCACACAGACCCCATTCATCTCTCTCTCTCACTGCGACTATCCAACGCTCCACACTCCTCCCTTCCACCTCACCACACTGAACTCCATACACGCACCTCTGGCTTGCACCATCTTTCAACAACCTGCCTCCAAATCGAGTCTTGCTTAATCTCCACACCTGCCCACCTCCCAATTGCCCATCCTCTCGGCTCTCTCGCCTCATCCTCGCCTTTGCGTGCTCTATTCGTTGCCCATTCGCCTGGTTGCTCATATTCCCACACTCCCATCATTGCTCATCCATCATCCATCCTTGCTGGCAATCACTAGGGTTAAAAACCCTAAACTCCACCATTTAAAGAAAATAATAATATAATATTATTATTATTGTTAAATAATAATATAATAATAATAATAATTATTATAATATTTTAAATTTTTCAAAAAAAACTATATATTAAACTATATATAGTTTATAAAAATATTAATATTTTTATTCAAAAAAGTTGATTGAAGAATTTGGCTAAAACAAAATGGTCTTCGATGTAGGCGTTTATGGGTTTTTTAAATGAGATAAACCAACTCAAGGAGTTAAAAAAGATTTTAAATGGGAGATTAAAGAAATAAAACCCACAGAGCTTGAAGTGAAAATATTGGATATCGACGTGGCGACGCAAGTTCTTCATGAAGACATAAAAGAATTAGTTGAAGAAACAAAAATGTTGATAATACGACGACAAGAAGAATCTAAGAAGCATATGGACAAGGACCAATCTGAGGTGCATCCGTCCTACTCCTCGAGTCAGTTGAAAGATGGAGAAGCGGTTACGCCATGTGTATTTTCAAGCATGGAGGAGTAGGAAGAAACCTTATTTGATATTGATAAAGGACAAACTCCTGCACCTATGCCAGAACAAAAAACACATACATTGATGCCTTACACTCCCTCTCACAGAAGGTTCAGGGCATCATACGTAAAGAAGGATAAGAACCATCAATTGAAGTACAAGACACAAAAAACAATGGCTAATTATAACCATCATTCAAAGTACAAGACCCAAAATAAGATGCGGAATCATGCACAAGTTCCATAAATTTGTTGCAACTTCCTACCAAGTAGGGAAGTAAGGCACATTAATATGCCAACGAGAAAATCTATAAAGTTGTCTAGGGAAACTCCAAAACAAGAATTTGTTAAGGAAGACGATAACAAAAACGATGAAAGAGAAGGGGTAGAAGACAAGGATATGAAAGATCAAGATGATATTGACAATCGCAATGTCAATATCAATTGTAAAGAAAACGGCGATGACGTAGATTGTAATAATAAAACACAAAATACGGTTGAAAATGAAGTCATTGTCAACAACAATTATAAAAAAATTGAATTCGTAGAAGAATGCAACGATGAAAATAAAAGCATCCAGTATGATCTTAATCAGGATAATGTAGAAGAACGAAACCCAGAAGATGCTGCGACAAATGAAGAGATGAACGTTCTACTAGTGGTCATAACTCAAGATGTTCTAGATGTTCTAGAATCTCAACATCAAAAGGTTCTTCGGGAACAACTAAAGCCAAGCTCGTCAGACAAGGAAGTAAGTACATTATTAATAGTTGCTGCTACAACTAAGAAAACCATATCAAAGCATGCAGAAATATCAGAAATCTACATCAAATTAGAATATCAAAAGAACACGATCATATTAGAAGCTCAGAAGAATACTCCATATAGTTGTTATTTGTTTATCTACAGAATCATATGCATGGAAAGATTTGAATGGAAATGCGACCAATTATTTCAAGAACTGCTAAACTGTGGCACCATTATTTGTGGTAAAAATTCCAGTTGCAGCATGCTCATAGAAGATTCGTGGACGGATCTTTTCACAGCGGGATGTCTTGTAATATACCAAAAGTTTACTATTATTCTTATTATTAATTATTAATTATTTATGTAAAAGTCGGCATCAAAAGGACACATTGTTTAAAGGTATCTCTTCATAAATATATAAGTCGCACGAACTTATTGTAGATATCATCAATTCATTTATCAAAATATATATTTATACATAATAATCCAACATGTAAGGTTTAAGCCTTACAGTTGCTGTCTAATCATCGATTCTCAATCATCTAAAATTTTGATAGGCAAAAATTGGAGCGACTCTTCAATTGCAAAGTTGCAAAATAATGGCCAATTTCATTATTGAAAGGCCCATTACAATATTTTTTTTTTCATGGCGAAATTTTTTGTGCGGCGTGCCCTTATATGAAGGGTAAACTAGATATTGAAGGGCATTGAAGGCTTCAAATTTGAAGCTTGCGTAGAGAGATCAAAATTGTTGAGGTGTAAATTTCTACTAGACGTGTAAAAAATTTAAAATTAAATAAAATTATACCTCAAGAAATTGGATCCCTCTCGGTGCTTGATAGATCCGGGTTTAAGATGGATCTATGATGGTGTACTAATCATTTTTTGGGGTATACATTGTTGGAATGCTATGTTGTTACTTATGTGCTTTTTTGCATGTGGTATTTACATCTACCACTTATAAGTTATGACATGGCTTGAGCACTAGTCTCATTACACTTTTCTGCTTATATAGCATATTTTAGTCTTGAGTATAGCTTAATTCTCAAATTGAGGTTTTGCTGGCAATTTCATTCATTAAAAGCTGATAAAATTTTACTGGCAGCAGGTTTAAAGCAGAAGTCTGATCTGTAGAAGCCCCCAAGTTGTAACATTTGAAGTAGCATTTTGTTTTTAAACTTTATAGTCACTTAAAGAAGATTCAGCATTGATATTAATGTTGATCTGCAGGAAAAAAATGGTAATGCTGAAGTTAATAAAGGCAACGCGGACGTCCATGACACTGTATTCCAAGGTCTCATTTGTGCCCCTATTGCATCAACTATGAATGAACCGACATTCAACATTGTTATTTCTAAATGGCATAATGCTTTTGAAGCTTTAAAAGAAACACATGATCTGAAGTCTTTAACAACAGCAGGAGCTCTGATAAAGGAGATGGTAATACTATTTCTTATTCCTTGAAAGTTTATATCATAAATGTACTGTGAGAATTACTGTTTAGTTCTTATAATTTCTGTATGCTGTTATTAAGACATCCAGATTTCATCATTTAGATCAGGATTGTTTCAGGTTTTCGTTGTCGATGTCTCTTTTATCAGTAGATTCAGTACAGTGTTTTGTTTTTACAATTTTTGATAGTTTAAAACACTTTGAATTAATAGGTCCCTGGCCAAAATTTATCTGTATATTTTTTTAAGTAAATAGAAGGAAATTTTTTTATCACATATATACAAGATCACTAGTCCATCTTACTACCTTTCACAAATGTAACTATAGGTTCTGGTTTCGTTCCCTGATCTTTCATCATTACAATGTGTTATCACCAACCTTGTAGTTGCCTATGTGAGGTGGATCCAGGATGGATGGTAGAGGGACAAGCAACTAAGGAGGTGGAACCAAGGCTGCCTAGACTCCCAAATGGATGGTTGTCACGCCAATCAAGGCAGTCTTCATTTTATGTTATCTAAGTCCAAGACAACAATGGAGGAGACCCAGATTTACTCCCGACAGGAGAGATCATACTTAGACACCATATCAGATCAAATAAGCTTGAAGTACGTAAGGTGTAAGGTAATTGGAGACTCTAGATCTATGGAAGATGTTACTAAATGGACCAGGGCTTTGGATATAGGTTTCGGTTGTATGAAGGTTGATCTGAAATGGACCCAAGGTGACCTATGGGGGGGAATACTAGATCTAGGTTTGGGGTACTAGCAACTAATGGAGATAACCGTTGCCTTGTGAAACATAACTGATGCAGGGTAAGCAAGGGCAGAGTTGGGACTATCTAGTACCCTAGGATAGACTCAGTGAGAAATATGACAAAATCAAAGTGCCTGAGTCATCAAGTAAAAGTCGGATTTTAGGGAAAATAGGCCAAAAGAGGGCTAGCGCTAGGGTTGGAGATTAGTGCCTATTGGCCCTTGGGCATTGGAGTCAGTATCTGCCTAGCGTTAGCGTGAACCCACCTGGGGTATGCCCTGATCTATGGACCTATAAAAGTGTTTGGCCCGAAAAATTCAGTTTGCAGGGGAAATCAGCAGGAGGGCTAGCGCTAGGGTTTGGATGGACAGATCCTCAGATCTAGGACAATCTAGGAGGCATCAGCGCAGTGTTGGACGAGAAATGGGACGTGGATGACTTGATCTACAACCCAAGTTGAAAAAATGTAGAAAAAATCAGATTCGGAAAAGTCAGAAAATGACTAGCAGTGCTAGGGTGTTGAAAGTCAGAAAATGACTAGCAGTGCTAGGGTGTTGAAAGTCAGTTTCTCAGATCTAGGGCCACCTGGCAGCAACTAGCTCAGTGTTGGAGGTGCTTTGGGATGAGGAGGACCCGATCTACGAACCTAAGTGATTATTTTCCGGAAAAAGTTAGATCTAGAAAAGTCAAAATTTCAGTGGGGGCGCTAGGGTTTAAACAGTCAGTTTTTCAGATCTAGGGCAAACCAGCCACTTTTTGGACAACGTTGAGGATGAATTGGTGAGAGGGATGCCCGATCTACAAAACCCAGCAGTGGTTTGTTCAAAGGTCGAACGGTTCCTCGATTAAGTATTTTTGGATTTTTTAAATGTTTTGGAATTTTTCAGTAAATTGAAGAAAAGCAGGTACAATGGATTGAGATCATGGAAGAAAAGAACCAACTTGTAGATCTTACCTGGAAAACCTTGTAGATGCCTTGATGATGATGATCCCTGCCATCTCGATCAATTTGAGAAGCTTGAAGCGAGTTCTTTGTCTAATGTTTGCCCAAGGGAGTCAATGCACCCTCTCTCCTGCACAACAAACGTCAATCATATTAGATTTGTTGCCACATGAGAAAAAAAATAAATGCTACAGAAAAATAGCAAGAGAAAATCATAGATCTCAATGACACTAATGAAAACCCCCTGATAAAAAACGAAGACAATCCAAGCGAGTTGAGGCCCCCCTGCAAAAACTCCCAAGCTGAAGTCGTCCTCCTGTAGACAAGACAATGATCCCCAAAAAATATAGGTTTTACAACAATTTCCCGAATGCTAGGAAGTAAAAGACTTTACAATCACCATCTAAGAACATCAGATGCAAAGGAGATCCAAGAAAATATCTACAAGAAGAGTTTTCTATTATCCAGATCCAAGAGCCAAAGACCCCTTACAAATGAGAAGTTCTCTCCTTTAAATAGAAATGGGAGAACCAAAATCTTAACCACTTTCAAAACGAGTGGCTAAGATTAAAAGATATAAATGTTCTAATCAATGGTTGAGATGAGCTCAACATACAATACATGGATCAATATAACCATAAAGTATCAAAATGGACTAGATCACCCATAAAGAGGGTACCCCAATCAACAAGAAATAAATGAAGCACATGGTGGGTCCAAGGAGTGTTAACTAACTCCCTCTGGCTGCCCCATGGCACAATAAAACAATATAATATTTTAATTTTTTGACTTTGTGCCTCCTTGAGGAAATCGCGAGCCTCTCAAAAGCTCTAGAAAATAATATAAAAATGCTCAAAAAATAGGCGTGGGCCCAATCAAGTGTTGCAACTGCTGGAGAAGGTGCGGAGGACATCACACTCATCATCATAACTCATCCCATGTCATTTCCTTGCCTCAGTAGCCCAAATCGATTTCTTCAATAGCCATTTAATCATTTTTTAATCTGCCTCGAGAAATGTGAACCTGCCAAAACAACCTTCTAGGGTGCCTGCATTGTCAAACTGAGCCTACCAGGCTCTTTGGTATGGGGGTACTATGGTACAATCAAGTGGCTGCACTTTGTACGCCCCATACAGCTCCCTAGGAGATCCAATAAAAACATCTCCCTGCTTAGACACATCATCCAGTGAAACAAAACTGCACAAGAAGGGTAAAATGAGCTTGATCATCTCTGCAAGTGCCCGGAACTGAAAATAAGCTATCGCACTAGACTCAAAGAGTCCAAATCCATCTAGGGTGCATACTCATACCCTTTCCAAGTCTCTTCCTGATCATCAACAATATCCAATAGACAATATAATCACCTGTAAATGACCAGATACTAATAATATAACTCAGACTATCATCCATCTGCTGCAAGTGTTACAAGGCTAAGACATGCTCTACAAATCATTTAAGTAACAATTATAACAAGTAGCAGTCACCTCACTGGCGGTACGTCAACCAAATGAATATATAGGGTTTTATTTATTATTGCTCGGACCAGACTTTCAGGACTATACTCACTTCATAGTTGTAGTCAATTTGCTAGTGAAGGGTGAAGGCTGAAATTGACAAGGCTAGGGCAAAGGATGACTACCAACTTAACATCATGACACTTTGGATATGGAAAGGAAATACTCACTATAACCACATGCTAGACAAACAACAAGACAGGGAATGGCAGTGCCTCACAAATGGTTGAGTTGTTCAGAGAGTGCTTATTCAACTTAGGCATCATGTCTACATCAAGTTTGATCCAGGTTCATTAGGACCATCAATTTTATTTCCATGGCCTTTTTGGCCTATATGACCTTTTGGGGACTTCACCAGTGTGTAAAAGCACAACTAACTACAGCTTTATCCAGGACATATTCAGATTTATAAGGTTGGCAATATTTGGATATAGCATATATTTAACCATTGCTTTTGGGACCTTTTCTTATACCCTTACGGGGTATTTTAGCATTTCATTGCTCTTGCCCTTTGGTTACATATGTTAAGAAACACATTTTAGAATTTACAATTTTCATGGGCGCATATATAAACATTTCCAATACAAGTAGTACATGAGCTTTCAGTTTTAGCCAACAACATCTCAAGGGGGAGTTGTGCACAGTGCCAAACATTGGGACAACCAGAATGATTTAGGCATACAATCCAACTCACCAAAGGCAAGTTCTGTCACCAACTCAGAGCCGAGACACAATATAAACAGGGAAGTTTGTTCAACAAAGGTTCTAGTGGGGAAAGGTCCTCCATTCCACAAGTCAAGTAGTAAGTCGGGTTAAAACAAAACTGGAAGGATATGGATGGGTGGAGACAATGAACAATGAAGCCAACACTAGCAAGCTAGAGTATGGTGGAATGACTACCTCTATTCTCCCTAGGGAGGGTAAAACCAATGAGTATAGATCAGGAACTTCCAAGTCTAAGTAGGGACATCAATACATAATACAAATACATCCAAGTCGATATATTTATGACCGCCAGATCATGACACTAAATGCTAGTATATGTCACAAAGATGAGTATAAGAGCAATGATAAGCAGAACACAATATTATAAATGCTGAGTCATAACCATGCAAATAATCCATCTGAACCATCATTTGTCCAATGAGGAAACACTATCACCAATTTGGGCATCACTAACTGCACTGCAAATGACTAAATGGCTACATCAGTCCTTGAATCTAAGTGTCCTGAGACTCAGTCCTGACATGGGAGAGTATAATAGTCCACTAACAAAATAATGATCCGTCAAAACTACTCATCTCAACGTCTCATATGTAAGAGATCTAGGTGAAAAATGCACTGTATTTGAAAAATAGAATATGGTAGCCTAGCTACTATATATGTGATAACACAATGTTTAGATCATTCTTTTAAATCCCTTGACAGAAAAATAATAGCCTACTTATAATTGCTGGCAATCTCAATAAAAAATAGTATCATCCTAAATGCCAGCTCAAACAAGGTTAACACTGAAAAGTGATGGTGTTGGAAAATTAGCTCTAAAGGTCTTCACTCATATTTTTGGTGTGGTGTGACGAGGAGGACTTAGACTTTGTCCTTGTATATTAATATAATAAGTGAATGTTATATAAATAAAGTGATGTTTCATACTTTATAGAATGGGTCTCACTTAAAGTTTATTTAATAATTAAAGTGAATTAATATTAAATGTGAGTGCATTAAATGATGGTCCTATATTTTGTAAAAGTATCTCAACCTTAGATTAGGTGGTTAAACTTAAGATAGGTGGTTACAATTTTTAAAGTATAAAACATAGAGAGAGAGAGAGAGGACAAATTGAACACACCATTAATGAAGAGAGAGAGAGAAGGAATGCCCTAGAGCAGTGGCACAATTCCCAAGGCAATGAGCAACACAATTCCCAAGGAAGCCAGAACCGTACAGCAACAGTTTGATAGCTAAGTAACAGGACACTTCCAAATAGGGCCCATGTCCCGTATTCCACGTGTCGGACACAACACTTGCCCTAATACGTGTCCGACATCATAATTTTTGTGTCCCAAAATCTGGACACTTTCCAGCACGTGTCGGACACTTGCTAGGAACGTGTCCTGATTTCTGGACATGTGTCTTGTCAAAAAGGGTATAAAGGAGGAGGAGGAGGATAGAGGAAAGAGCTACGACAGTACTGTTAATTTTGACATCGAGGAGCAGGAAGACGATTGACAATGGCTAGTACCATTAATGAGCTATGGTATTCTTACCTGTGGCTATTTAGTATTTTCATTTTGTATCTAGTAGTACAGTAGATACTAGACTTAGTACTAAGTAGTATCTACTCTATTTTGTATTTGTCGATGGCATTCTCTTGATATCTATGTAATACATTTTGATTCTTGTGGTTTAATGAGAAATATCAGATATGCAATTTATGGTTCAAAGTTCATGATTCATTGATAATTTTATTACTGATTCATCATTGACAAATTTCAATTGAATGATATTATGATTGATGTACACCGTATATACTTCTAGTTTTTAAAAAATGTAGATCTTTATGTATTTTTATAATATATATATATAATTTTTTAATATATATATATAATTTTTTAATATATATATAAAACGTGTCCCTCATGTCCTATTTCTCGGGTCGTCGTGTCTCGTGTCGAATACTCGTATTTTCGTGTCCTCCGTGTCCCGTGTCCTCGTGTCATGTGACTTAGTCTGATAGTGATCGTACAACACACGTGTGGGCACATTTCTCGAGGTATTGTTGTTGCATTTATTGTAGACTGACATGCTGTATTGCTACAATAAATTCTGGCACATTTTTCAATATGGCAACCTTTCACCTCTGGATCCACCGTATCAAACTTTGGATAAAATCAACCTTTGATTCATCTTTGGTGACACCACAACATGGAATGACCAGTCAAATATGTTAAGGGTCCATTCATGAGTAGCGACCCATTTTGGCACATTTCTCCTGCTACCTCCAAAGCTGGAATGCCCAAATTTGGCGGTGAGGCCTTGGGGGGTTATTAGAGTCCAACATTAAAATATGAACCTACTAGACACTATTTGTAAGTTCTTTGGTCTTTTCCTAGGTCTCGGGATGCATTAAAACATTGTCCGAAATTTTTTTTTTCCGGATGTTCTCAGATTTTTTAATTTTTATTTTTTGACTATAGAGAAATAATTAAAATTTTCAATTAATTAAACCATTTTTCTTATGGTTTAATTGAAAAATTTCAAATTGTAATAATTAAGTGGTCTAGGGGTGGATTTTGGCAAATAAAGACTTGTTTTCTAAGCCAAAACACCCATTTAACCCCTAGACACACTTATCCTAAGTTTTGGATGATTATTTTTCTCTCAATTAAATATTTCCTCCAAATCAATAAATGATGAATATTTAATTAAAATAATCATTTTTTTATTAAATGGAGAAAATCAAAATATCTCCAAAAAAAGACCAAATTGAATAAAATCTAAGTTGCCAAGAAACGTGGGTACAGGGACGGGGACGGGGATGGGGACACCACTTTTTGAAACAGGGTACTTGGGTACGTCGGAGGTACTATATATATATGTGTGTGTGTGTGTGTGTGTGTGTTAAAATTTATAAAAATAAAACATTTCACACTCACATCATACATGCATATTTGATATTTCTAAATTCAATGATTCATGTGAACATTCGCATTGAAAATTTGAAACATAAAATAATAAATTTGATAAATCATATGACATAGACTCATAATAGATATCAACTGGAAGATTGAAGTTACATTAATATAATTAACAACATAAAATATTATATGTTCATGACACCATGAGTTCAAACTTCGTTGCCATACTACATCCAAAATTTGCCTAAAGACATTTTTAGACATGAAAAAAAAAAGGTTTAAAACAGTAAACATTGAACATGAACAACAGAGTTGATTTAGCTTCCTCAAGCCATGTCATCAACAACCTTAGGATCAATATCATTAGCATCACTAAGGTCCTTTGTCACGTCGTTGCTGGAGTAGTGAGCACAGTGCACTAGCAATGAGAAATGCAATGTTGCGTTGGTTTAGGTAAGGGGCAAGGTCCCACATAACATGTGTTTTAGTGTTTATTATTTAATTTTTAAAATTTTGAACTTCAAACTTTGCAAATTGACTCATCCCGAACAATGAGTTAAGATAAATTGTCCAATGGTTGTACTGACCGCGTACCCAAACATGTGCTACGACGAACCAAAATCCATGTGAGTACCCTATTTTCATACATGAAGTACCCGGTACGTGAGGTTGGATTTGGGTACAGCTGGGGACGTACCATTGAAGTACCCAAGTACCCAGTACGTTTACCTGGTACTGGTACATGTACCCGACCCCTCAGTACGGGTACCCATGCAAAACAGAATAAAATAAAGGGCTAATTCGCTCGACACTGATTATCGAAGGAGATTCCAATCATCATCAATCAATTTTGAGTCAGTATTGGGGTGCTTCAGATAGACTCTCCCTTGAGATTTGCGCCTCCTTCCTCATGTGGGTGAATTCCTCTTGGTGGATGCTTGTGGTTGGTTGGGAGATAAAACCGAGGAGGGATGAGGCCACCTCACCCCCTCTCATTACTCCAGCACTCGGTTACAACTCAGTTACAACTCAGTTCATCTTCCAATCAGATGCCAGAGCTTCAGTCTCTCTTGGGTTGCGTCCTCCTTCCTCATGCTCACGCTAGGGTTGGGTTGCTTCTCCCTTTTTGTATAAATAGAGGTCCTTCTTCCTCATTCTAGATGGAAGCAAAGAACCTTTGCTCATGTACTCTGTTGTTACTATTTGGATAAAGTTGAAGGCTTTGGAGGCTTATGAATGTGATTCTGTGGGTGCATACTTTTGGTGGATGAGGTGATATGGTTGCATTTCTATCATGCTTTGTTCTTTCATAAATAATTTGGCTTTGAAGGTTATCTTTACACGGGAAATAAAGATTGGGGAATCTTTTTCAATTCTTTGATTAACCATCTTAGTCAGAATTAAGAAATCCTCTAGTAGACCCTCTTCTGAGAAAAGGTTTTTTGGCCGCCCAAGAATCCCTTGTGGGTTCCATCTTTTTGGAACCTCAGATTTTAATCTTTGAAGATCAAGTTGAGGTTTCTACTATGTTTCACAAGTTTCTGGAACGCGGGTATGTTGGGTACACGGACACGAGTATCCGAGGACCGATACGGCTAGAAGCTTCGCCCAAATTTGCAGGAAACGTAGGGTTGGGAGCGACAATAATATATATTAATTTTTTAAAATATATTTAAAAAAATTAAAAAACATAATTGATTAATTTCATAGCATAATTGATTAATTTCATAAGCTTAAACTATAGCTACACATTATACAAATCTCATTGTATGAGTTTGTAAAGGTAGGTTGCATATATGTGTGTGAAGCACCAATAGCTTCATAAATCATAAGATTCAATATTTTTCTAATTCCTTGTTCCAACTCTATCTATATTATTGCTCCTAAGAGTGCTTTGTCTTTGGGTGCCTCTGCATTTTTTTTTATGGTAACTACTACTTACTTCTAATGTGAATGAAGTTGATTGTTTTAAGTTCAACTAACAAACTTTCAAATTTTTTGGTATCTTGAGTTTGATATCGTTCATGATCCTAAATTGCTATATCATAACGTAAGCTAGCTATAATCATTTGAGATATGAATTAAAGTTGTTCAATATCTTAGTATTGTAAAAGATCCATTTGTATTCACTTAAGTACACCTGCAACATATATTTTGAGTGTGAATGGATCTAAACATTTAAGTGGTGTGGGCCCTCTTTATTTATATAACCTTGAAAATAAAAGAATGGCATTATTGATAGATTCAATTGAAATTTTTATTACTGGTGATTTCTTAACACAATAAACTTCAATCATTCAATTGATTTTCAACACTTTTCTTATGATTTTGGCCTCCACATGGTTGGGAGCTTGTAGAAGCTCCTTGTCTGTTTGGGAGCTTCTGGAAACTCCCAAAGAGAGAGGGAGGTTCTACAAGTTCCCAATAAAAAGGAAGCGACAAAAGCATGTTCCCAAAAAGCTTTCGAAAAGCTCCTAAGTTCCCAAAGAAGCTCCCATAAAAAAATGGGACGTTTCGTACCAGCTCCCAAGCTTCCAGGAGCGGAGAAACACTGGGTATGGGTTGCCAAAATCCCGGGAGCAGTACCTGTGCAATTATGGGTTTCTACGTACTTTCTTTACTTCGAAGATATTTAGATTCAACTGACCCTTGTTTTACTACCCCCCTTAAATATTTGGAAGCCATTGTCAGCTTCTCGAGGCTGGTTTGCTTGGTCATTGGGGTTTGCTCATCATGTTGTGCTTTCGTTGGACTATCTTGTTAAATTTTATAACTTAGCAGTACAATTTTCAAATCTTTATAATTGTGTCCTAATGATTATCATCCCACTTTTATCATTGCATAATTATACACTGAAATTTCAACATACACTTGTAGTGGAAATAAACTAGGATCACTAAAAGATACACAAAGATTTTACCTTGGGAAACCCAACAAGGAGAAAACCCAACAACTTTCCTTAACAAGATCAGCTCAATAATAAGAGTACAACAATCATAACATGATGAACCCTAATTCACAAGGGCATGTCAGACATCACCAACAACATAGAGCGAACCTAGTGGCATAGAGGATGTGCAATTCTTCACAACACAGTCTAGCAAGTGGGCGAACTTCTTGAGATGATCTTTCACTCCAAAATTTTGCTCCTTGATCTATCACTATGCCCAACTAAAATTGCACACTAGAGAGGATGATGTGTCGTTGATGTGTCAAAATGAAATGTTTAGCTGCTTATTTATACACTTTAAATCACTTGAATTTCAGTTATGGGTCGGCTTGGACTTTTTATCTGCACTTTTCAATTTATCTTTAGGGCCGACTTACTTGTTTCATTGTTAATTCACTTGTTGACCATTTATTATTGGATTTTCCGTCTTTCTTAAGAAAAGTTCTTCATGATGATGATGTTATTCTTCTTCTTGTATGTCTGTCTATTCATTCATAGAGTCCTAATGTTGAATAGACCCATTAAAAAGTCTCAGACACTTCTTAGATCTTGTCAATTCACCAATAGCCCTCTATCATAGAATAGATGACTTTGAGCCCCATTCATAATGAATGTCTGCCTGATGCTGCATATTGGAGAAAACATCAACAGATTTGCCACTAGATGTCTAGGACTCTAGTGTCCTAGTAGGATTCGCTTTGGATGTTGTGTTATCATAATCTAGTATTTGAGCCCATTGAAAATCTCTACAATCAGGGATTACTTTTTAGGCAAATTTTTGCTTATGTCCATCTCCATGCATATTTTGGCACAAGTTAAGATCTCTCTCTGTCTCTGTCTCTCTCTCTCTCTCTCTTCTTTGCATCTATCAAATCGAATAAACTAACCCGAGGGATTTTTAATCAGCTCCATGACTCTATTCCTTCAAGGGATTGAGAAGCTTCAGGTGTCTAACCTTCACTCGGTTGAAGATAAAGTCTGTTCACAGGGTTAAGTTCTTGGAATTGTTTCATTGAAAAGACCAAGTCTTCTAGAGAATCACTGCCCTTCCTGCTCGGCATCATTCTGGTCTTCAAGCTTTCCAAAATTTATATATGAAAGTTTGTTGAGCTATGGCTAGGCTAGATTCTGGTCTTCAAGCTTTCCAAAATCTATACATGAAAGTTTGTTGAGCTATGGTTAGTGGTTGATGTAGAAATTTCTGGACAAATGGTAGTTGATGCAAAACAGAAATTTCACCTCTTAACTAGAAGTTTCCATAAGTTTCCATATCTTATCCCTCTGAATTTTCAGCCTGAGTGCTGTTATGAAATATAAACAAAACAACAGCAACATTGGATAAGATTTCAACTGCTAACAACTCCAATCAACTATGCAATTTAAGGGATAAGATGCCAAAGTGTGACAATAAGTTTCAGCCCTTTAGAGCAATATTATCATGCATATGACAGATCTGAAAATTAATAATGACAGCTGTAAATACAGCAGCAAATCTTCCCTTCTTCAGTTATAATGTTACATCACCTAACATATTCATCCTTAGCTTATGTCAAATCAACAAGACATACAAGTGCTGGAAATTACAAAACCATGAAGTAGATGGCTGAAAATCAAGTCTACAATTATGCAAGAATTGGATAGCTGGAAACTAAATTAGTATGCATAAAGATGAATTTTATGTACATACCATATCCTTATCACAAGGCTAGTACAACCCTTTAGCTCCCAAAACCTAGCTTAACCAAGGAGACGCAACAAGCATGCATACTAGAAGCATGTCTTCCAAGGAAAGACATCTCTTCTTCACTTCAATAAGTACAAGACATGGTTTCATCTGAAAACCCTAATCTCTAAGTCTCCAAGAGATGAAATCCTAAGCCTAATCTTCAAGATGCTCCAAGAATCTCAAGAAACTCAAGCAACTCTAAGAGAGAAATATCAAGTACAAAAGAAGATCCAAGAGAGAGAGTAGTGTGCTCCTCTTGGTTACATCTTTACACGAGAATGAACAAGAATGAAAGAGTATGAAAGCTCTATCTCCTTCCTCTATATATATGATAGGTAAGGGAGGCCAACAATACATATACAAGCAAGGGAGGCCAACAATACAAGCAACCTAAGGAGGCACACGTAGGTTTACATATGTGGAGTTTTCAAGTGAGCCGACAAAGTAGAACAAGTATACTTGTTCATTCTTTAGAGTCCAGAAGTCTGCCAGGCTTTTTTTGGGAGTTTTTACAAATTTTTTTATAATACATGTTCATAGCCCCTTGGGGGAAATTGTAAAAAATGTGCTGGCATGGTCAATTTTATAAAAGACTCGGCTTCCTAGACTTAGGCATCAAACTGACTAGCCCAGAGTGTTTGTTCCCTCGGTCATTATTGGTTGTTGAACAAACGACTAATAATTTTTAAGTTTTTCACTCACACCTCCAAAATTGGGGCAGTCGTCTTGGTGGTTAGGCCTTAGGAGGTTATTAGAGCCTTTGTATTAATGTTTATAAACATGGTAGGTATTCGTCGTATGGACATGTGCTAGGTCCCCCTAAGATTTTGTTCAATTTCGAGAAAATTATTTTTTCCCGCAAAATTAGTCCGTCTTTTTTAATGGTTTAATTAAAAAATTTGTAAAGGGCATAAAAGATGGGCTTGGAGTCCCAAGAGGCCACTTTTCATATGTTTCGGGCGGCTAAAACATCTGGGAAGGCATTATTTAGCTAAAGGAGCATCAAATTGACATTTTAATGCTAAAGGTGCAACAATTTGGCACTAAAGTCAATTTTTTTGAAAGTCAAAATTTAAATTGTTTTATTCATGGGTTGACATGGCAATGGGTACCCCATGTCATGCAACCCTTTTCCATGTGAAAGACTTTAAAACTTTGGTTATAAGTTTAAAGTGGTGAGTGGTTTAATTGTAAGATGACGTCAACTACATGAGATTCACGCTAACCTAATCAAGGTTGCGATTGCATTGTGGGTGGACCCCTCATCCTTGTGAAGTGTTGTAAAAAACTTTGGATATGTGATAGTGGTAAATCATTTGATGTTGGGAGATACGAATGGCTTGGTAGAGGACTCACGTGTGGGAGATGATGCCACCCTCAAGGCTCACGCTTCAGTGAAGTGGAAACCAACGAATGGGTTTGTGGAGTTTGGTAGGAGAGGTGGCATTTGCCTCTCTAGTTCCACTCCCCTCTAACTCACTTCAACTCACTTCAACTCGACTTCCGTTGCTAGTGTTAGGTGCACCCACTCCTTGCTTTTTGGCTATAAATAAAGCATAGCCCTCTCATTCCAAACTAGCTAGAGTTGGATGAAGGTGCTCGCTAGTTGTAAATGATACAATATTTTGTGATTTTGCTCTAATAAAAACGAAGCTTTGGAGGCTATTTGTGTTGTGCTTTCGTGTGTGGACCACCATTTTTGTGCTTTTATGAGGTAACTTGTTTCTTTTTGCAATTCTTGCTTACGCTTGATATAGAGCTTGCCTCATCATGATTTCTTCGAATCAGTAGGAATAGGATTTGTAAGTAAGTTTACTTTCATTTCTATTTATTCATGTATGCTTAGAGATCAAAGATTTGCATGACAAATAAGCTTATTTCCATGCTATTTTAGTCTCTCTTTATGTGTTTTCAAGATCTTACGGGTGCGCAAGTTTGTAATTAAGTTTCAGGGTATCTAGCTTGGAAGAGGTGTGGATCTAGTTTGACTCCACTCTACCTCCAACGATCTTTAAGAACAGTCCCATGGCATCCCACTTCAAGCTTCCGGGTGGATCTTACCAACAACAAGCTTTTCTTCATCTCTTTCTCCTTGAAAATCAAACTTCTTCTTTGGTTTCGGTAACTTTGTAAATGCTTAAGTAAATTAGTTTCTTTTTAAAAGATTGTTCAAAGGCTGATTTATTTAAGTACACTGCTAGATCCTAATCTTAAAGCTTTATTTTGAGCAGATCTAGGTTGATTAAGTACTTAGTCTTGTTGTTTATCATTTAAGTACTTAAATTTTTATGCTTTTAACGTCTTATTTGGCACATTTGGTGCAGGATAGGTGGTTGGTTTTCGTTTTTTGTTGACAGGACAAGGGGAAGTGCTGCCAGAAAATTGAATCTATAGGCCATCAAAGGCCTCCCGAAACAACCTTCTTCTTTCCTTTTTCATTCTTGGAACCTGTAAGCCTTTGGATCTAGATCTGTAAGGACCAAAGGCGGCCACCATTTTCAGTTGTAATTTAATAATAATAAGAAAAGAAAGTCGGATTTCCCAGCGCTCGCACCCCACCCCCCCTGGGGGATTCGTGTCGTCCCCTTGATGGTTTGCTTTATGTCCTTTCTGTATCATTATTGCTTTACAATAGTTCTTCTTTAGTTAGAATGATTTTTCTTTAGCTTTTTGTAAAAGTAATTGAATGCTAACCCAACCTTGCTTTCTTGATTACGATTCACGGACAAGGGCTTGCTTGAGTACTGGACCGGAAAGAGACTCTTGGCTGTAGTAATTAAGTCTCACATTTTACCTTTTCTTAGCTTTCGCAATGTTAAACCGGAACAAACATTTCGCACAAGCCTCTACGTATGATTTACCCATCGCAGACTTGTTCGAGCTTTGGGATACTAAAAAACGGGGGTTGTTGCATTCAAATAAGTTTCACATCTAATAAAAACTCACCTTAATAAAATCAACGCCCCCTTGAATAGGTGAAAATCCAACGCCTCGATTTAATTCGTTGCGGGGAAAGTTCATAGAGGAAGCAAGAACAACTGGATAGTGGCCTCAGGATATCGTCAGACTACACTCTTGTTGGTGTTGTGTTGGACACATCCCAGAGACTCCGATCTAGCCCACATATTCTTTGCGTGGAACCACATTGGATAAGGGTTTTGGACATACTCTGCATATCGTTATGTATATTTGGAGTTCCCTTTCCCGCTAATCTAATTCACTCATTTATCCACAATAATCTAAAACCGACCAAGAGCATTTGCAATACATTTCTCAGCACTACAACAACATTATCTTATTCCGACTCCAACATTTGAATTGATATTTTATTTATCTCATACAATCCTTTGCTTCAATATCATTTATTTATCATGTATTAAGATAATCTATATGATGTTGTGCTTACAATTCTTATTGAGATATCTTGTTTTAGTATTTGCATCAAAACTCCTAAATAACTCACTCGATTTCAAATCATCACACTTAGCCTTAACAACCTTAGAAATTAATAAGGTCTACCCCCCTTGGTTTAGATTAGGAGTTGGCCTAAACAGAGGAGTCAAGAACAAAGTGACAACCTTGACTCGAGACTTGCACTGGACACATCGAGTGGCTTGAAGATTTTTGCCATGTTCCCCTAGGTGTGTGAAAGGCGGCAACAAGTGCTACACTCCAAGGATACTCATGTCAAGCTCTAAGGTGGTGTTGTCCACAAGCAAGGCTCCAAATGCAAGGGCACTCCATGAGGTGTGTCCAACACTCCTACAAGTCTCCAATGACTCCAATTGACCTTCTAGGTTATGTACTCCACTAGGTTCACACCCCTTCATGAACGCTATCGCTACCCAGGCCTTGATGCAAGCATCCAAACTACCCCAAGTTGCCTCGGGTCCAATACCCTCATTCGTTGGACATTAATAAAACTATCTTATGTTATCTTATTTAGGATGCAAAACTCTCCTCTTCCTGTGCAGGACATTCTCCAAGGAAGTAACCATCCTCATGTGACCACCATACATAACGACACCAAAGCTCTTTGAAGATCTTGAATGCCCTTAGGAGGAATATCATGCAAGCACCCAATCGAGGTCAAGCTACCATTGAGTAAGGTATCTCCATTGTTCAAATCCATCTCGGACCATCTTCCATCTACAAATCCATCATGGACCATCGAGGGTTTGATCATAAACCATCTCCCCCAAATCTCATTAAGCACCCCCAAATATGGTGTAAACACTTTTGGAGTAACCTTGAAAGGTAACACTTGGGATGTGGCATTGCCATGTTATCGACCTAGGTTCAAACCTTGATGGGCACATAGCCCTGAATTGTAAGTTGGCTTTGTTGGCTTCTTCCTTTGTCGACCTAGGTTCAGATCTCTTGTTTGTCAACAAAGCCCAAGATATCGACCCGACAGAGTATAACCTCGTCGACAACACTTGCGACACAGATGAGGTCTCACCTGAGATATCTATGGGGATTGACAGAACCAGGTTTCAGTAGTTGTGTCAAGGGATTTTTTGGTCATAGCACTATCCAATCACTCTCTTGAAACCAGGGAACAACCTTCTGTCTTTCTACATACATCATTAAATAATATAACATATTGATCTATTGACATACATCACAACATATAGTCTATATTATTAAACATGCATTAACATTCCATATCAGTTATATCGTTTGGATGCTCGACATATTTAACAAATTCATTTACAACAGATATTCATTTAACCATAGACACAACAATGTTATCAGGACCGAACCGGTCGACCCCGGGAACCAGATCGAAATCGGAAAAGAACCGAGAAACAAACTGGATCAAAAAACCGGTTAAGCAAAAATACACGAAACATTCATATTTTCAAAAAATACATATATATCCATGTGCATCCATGTGAATTCAAACCATTATACACAAATATGCAAAGTTTCATATGTATATAGCAAGTAAGAGCGATAAAACCAAAATAACATCGACTGCAAATACATATCTAAAGAAAAGTACATCAACAAAGAGGTTATAGATGGCCTCTAAAGTCAAAATATAAGCATATGGCTATAGTCTAGAGTCTAGAATCTACAATCTAATGATTCTAATCATATATTAGAATTATTTGAGTCCTCTTGCTCAGACTCAGAGTCATCATCTGCATCTTCAACATGAGCATGGCTTGACTCCCCTAGGCTTGAAGGCACTTGTCTAACTGCAACATCAATGTTCACATCCTCTTGTTGAGGAAGAGGGCCTAAGTCCATCCACAATTAAATGTGATTCATATGGAGGTTGGGAGCCTCTTTTTATAACATTAGAAGGGCGTAGGTCAATTAAACAGCTCACACGTGGACCCTATTTTTTATTTTATTGAAAAATTTGAAATTAGCTGGTTTTGGGGATCCTTGGCATTTTTGTACAGAACCAACCAGTTTTGTATTGAACCGACCGATTTGGAGAAAACCAGGCGATTTTGTATGGAACTGGTCAGTTCAGCCTTGAAACCGACCGATCTCATATGGAACTGTCCAAAAACGGTTTGAGTGTGTGATTTGACTCGGTGGAGCTTGTAAACCAGTCCAACCGGCGGGTTTTTTCAAAATTGGTTGGGTTCTGATAACCTTGAGACACAATTATCAAAGGCACAGAGTCTAATGTGGAAACCCATTCGGGAAAAACCACAAAGACGTCTTCATCTGGCATGACTAATAATTGAACGCCTTTGGTTTGCGCACATAACCTGCTGACTCTTCTTTAGATATTCTTATCAATCAATGACTTCTTTTCTCGTCTCATGCTCTTTGGTTTTTGGTCTCTCTCTTTTGCTCTTCTTTCTCTTTCTTCTTCATATATGTGTTATCTGTTATGTTGTCTGCACACAACTTGGATCGACTTTATAGGCTTTTACAACTCTTGTTTTACTCGTCGACTGATTCTTAACTGTCAATCAATAGTTCGTCTTACTAATTTAACACATCCGTTTACATGTAGAAATAGGCTCTATTGGCCCAATTTACAATCATGCTTTATTTCCCAAAAGTAGACTATTAGTCTAACTATCTATTTACCAAAAATAGGTCAAACTCCTCGTTTCGACTTGCTTTTCTTCTCTTTTGTTGCGGCTTCTTCCTTCGCAGTATTTGCCCGTCTTGTGACTTTTTGCTTCATCTTTTCGAACAGGATTTTGGTTATCTTTTCTCGTCTTTTCCTAGGGCTAACAGTCTTTGTTTAATGGGATTTCACATGCTATGTTAATTCAAGAAAATGAACCATAAAGAACCTGTTGGCACAAAATATTATCTCAAGTCATTAGTCAAGTTCTAATGTCAACATTCCAAAAGAAAAGAGCTTTTTGGCCATAGACCATTAAATCGATAAATCAATGCATCCATACGGTGTTAGAATTATTTGATGAATGTAGTTGTCATTGATGTCAAATGAGTTCAGTAATGACAAAGGAATAACCAAGGACATGATGGTAGAGCAAACTCAATGTAAGACAAAGGAATAACAAAGGAAGTAATGACATGGCATGTGTGATGAGGTTGGAAAGACACATGATGGTGGTTTGATGCTATCATGAAGTCAGTGTTGCAATCCGACATCATCCTGGAAAAGTATGGCAATTTTGTGAAACTTTGGAAACTGATAGGTATGGAAATTGACCAAGTATGGAAATATTACTCAAAACTGCCCTAAGGAAATGCCCGGCCATAATTCATAGGTTAAGGAAAATGCTCGTCCCATCTTGTCAGGCTATACCTAGTTGAAGTGGCTCTTTGACCATGGCCTCATTTCAAAGCAAATTAGTAAATTACACAAAGTCAGACGGTCCAAATCAAAGGAGAGAAGATAAATCGACGACGAGGAAAGGATCTGCAAAAGTAAATGTGCGCGGAAGATAACATTCCAGAGCGCCAAAGAGAAGTTCCATGTTTGATAGCTGATCAACGGACGAGGAGGATTTTACAAGCGATTGACAGTTCACAGGAGTTGCGGAAAGAGATTTGCAGGAGGATATTGCGGAAGCCCATTTCAAAAAAAGTTGAAAGGCAGCCCCGCAACCCGCAATCCACAATTGTGGAAGGAAGGAGTTCCTACAGATTGCCGAAAGGACAATTGCGGAAAGATCGTTGCGGAAAGGGTAAATGCAGAAGCCTGGTTCGAAAAAGTTGAAAGGCAGCATTGCAACTTGCAACCTGCAATTGCGGAAATGGTAAATGCGGAAGATTGGTATGAAAAAGTTGAAAGGCAGGCCCGCAGCCCCCAATTGCGGAAGGAAAAAGTTTTTGCAAATTACAGAAAGATGGTTGCACAAGGTTAATTGCGGAAAGATAAATGCAAAAAGGTCGTTTCAGAAAGGTAATTGCGGAAGCGGAAAGACATGTTGCAGTAAGGCAATTGCAGAAGGATTTCTGTTGCGGAAAGGTCGTTGCAGAAGGATTTTGTTCAACACTCCGAAATCGCACGAGAAATTTTTGAAGAGTGACGATGAAGATACGTGACTGTTAGATGAAGAATATTAATTCTTAAGGAGAGTTTATTAATCATAAACAAAGTTATGATTAATAAGAAGGGATGTGATTGTATTATTTAAAGCAAAGAAGAATTAATTGAATAGAGTTAAAATAAACAGGGCGTGACTGATAGATTGAAATAGAGTAAAATGAAGAGGCACGTTTTATGAAGGGATACGTTTGGTGCTGAAGAGACATGAAGATTGGATGAATGTTGTTACTAATAAAAGATATAAAAACAGATGACTGAATTGGAAGTTCGGTGTCTCTGCAGTCCAGATCCATGTAGCAGTAGCAACAAAAGACAAAGACCAAGGAAGTGATGAGAAACCAGTGACATATTGAAGACATAAGAAGATCTGGAAGTTTGATAAAAACATATTAGGGTGGTAGGGTGGTGCTAGGGCAGGCCACATGCCTGCAAGGGGGTTGTAGCCTCCTTCCAGTAGTTGCTGTTAAATGGAGTGTCGAAGCATCCTTTTAGTAGTAGCTGATAAACCAGGGGGTTGTAGCCTCTTTCCAATAGTAGGTGGTAAAAAGGGTGTTGTAGCAGGCAGAAACCAGGGTGTTGTAGCATCCTTCAGTTGTAGTTGAGAAACTTGGGGATTGAAATCTCCAACAAGTTGTAGCTTGCAAAAACAATTGTAAATATAATTTTGCAGTTATAGAAAGTGTTTGTGGTTTTCCCAATTGGGCTTCCACAATAAAAGTTGTGTTCTTTGTATCTTGTTGATCATGTGTGTTAATAAATAAGTTAAATGTGGTTTTAATTGTTAAAATTTATCAATACTGATTCAACCCCTCCTCTCAGTATTGTCCAATATTCCAACATTATTTAGTTCACAATGGTCTTTTAGATTGTACATGTATGCATATTAATAAAATCACTTCGACTTTATGTCATTCCTTTACTATAAAAGGACATGTGCTCTCTTCATTTTATTATACAAAAATGATCTCTCTTCCAAGTTTGTATGTGTTCTCATTAGAGTCATTTTGGGGTCTGAAATGTGCCTCCTATGGAAAATAATAAAATAAGAGTTGTGGAGTTTGGAGGAAAAGAGAAAAACTACTTTTTTCTTCGTATTTTCAACTTATCTCCTTGTGGTTTTATTAAAATTTTGTGTGAGAGCACTCATTGGATGCGAAATTGAAATTTGCATCCAATGAATACCCACGTTGCATACTTTTGATGGACCCCATTCCACGAGAAACAAAAATACACAAAAAATGTGTTACTTTCAATTATTAAGATTTTTTTAATGTATTTCTTGTTTTTTGTGGGGTGGGGCTCATCAAAAGTATGCAGTGTGGTTACCCGTTGAATGCAAAATTGAATTCTGCATCCAACGTGTGCTTCTGCTCGAAATGTGAGTAAAACAATACAGAGATAAGTTGAATATACAAATTAAAAAAATTGTTTTTTTTATGATAAATATGCCAACTCAATGATTATCATTCACTTGTTTTCTTGAAATTCTATTGGTTCTTGAATTTCAACTCATCAATGGCTCTTTTTCTGATGAGGCCCATTTTAGACCCCAAATTGACTCTAATATGGTTTCTTTGTGAGTTTGATTTTTTGTAATATGGTATCAAGGCCATGGTGAGGGGAATTTAAAGAGAGTGATGGCCTGGGAACTGCATAGATTAGTGACAGGTGAGGTATTGCTTTTTGATACACACCAAGAAATCGAAAGAGCTTTTGGGCAAATAATACTAAATATATATATTTTTTTGAGTTTTTAAGCAAGGTGTATTTTTCTTAAAAGAGAAAAACACTAGGTTCAATTTTCTAATTTTAAAGCTAGTTTTTTTCTTTGAAATTTATTAAAAAGGGAGATATTCAGAAAATCAAAAGAAGAGAGAGAGAGAGAGCAAATCAATTCTTTTTTCCTTTTGGAGCAGCCACCATATGGACTAGTGTATGGCTGCCAGCAGCTGGCACAACTGCCAACCAGCCAAGAGAGCTGTATGGAAACTACAACAGCTGCCAACAAGATGATTCAGCTGCTGTACAGACCTGTAAGGATGTCCTATGACATAATCAAAGTGAAATTCAATTGTTCAACAGTGAAATTGTACACCCAACAACAAAAATTGACTGTTTTTTCAGTCTATTCGATTAGACAACAGCTATATTTGGTCCATTTCAAAGTAGTTTTCAATGTTGTAGATATCGTTTCGGAGAATATATCGCCAAGGGTCGTTTCGGAGAATATATCGCCAAGGGTCCAGAAATAAACTTATCGGAAATATGAGGGAAAATGTCCCAATTCATTGGAAAATATTGGATAGCATAACCTAGACCTGAAAATTAAAAAATTTTGGAAACATCAGCAACCTAAAAAATTAAAAAAAAATTGAAAAATATTGGGAGAAATCAGAAACAGCAAGTAATTGGCTGGAAGTTTTCAAATTGGACAGGTAATTAATTTTGTTATTCTTAGTAATTTACGGTTTAGGGGGAGGGAGGAACATAAATTTGTCCGACTTAGCAGGTATTTGGCAGTTCTTGTTAGCAAATGTGATCTTGAGTTCAACTTAGGAATGTAGTTTAGAGAGTAAATTATTATGTAAATGGCACTTATCACACTCATGATTATGTGATTAGGTGTCCATGTTAGTTACTAGAAACGGTTCTTTAGTTATAGAAGTTGAATTATTTATACTCACTTTCATTTGATGTGAGGGCGATTTTGGCCCTTAAATCCCTCATTTTCTCTTATGTAATTTTTTTTCTCATTAATAAAAGTTGTGTCTGAGGACATTTCGGTATCAGATCTGTGTTTTCAGCAAGAATATTTGTTTTATCTCCATAATTTTCAGTTTGGGTGAGGAAAATACAATTTTCTTGGCTGTAAGTCTATTTCAGTTGCAGATTTTATTTTCAGCATTATATAGGCTGAATTTTCTGTGCTCTAATTGCGAGTTAGCCTAAGATAGGGTTAGAGGGTAACCATATATTTTTTGGCAAAAATTATAGTGCCCAGAAATAGCATATGTTAGAGACTTAGAGTATACTATATAGATGTTTGGATCAGCATGTGTTGGGCAAGTAAACATGACAAACAATAACTAGAAATGATCAAACCAAGTTCGATGAATGGAATAGAGAAGTGATGACGCTGATAAAACTTTCAGTGATTGCAATGCTTCTTGAAATGTAGACTTGGGGTGATGTTTGTAGATTTTTCACAATTTTCAGCCAATGGTTTCAAGTAAAAATTTATATCACTGTTTATGACATTCTCAGAAAAATAAAGTTCTGAAAATAAACAAAATTTTCAGGCTTAAAACACTGTTGTAAACAAACTTTCTCAGTGACAGGAAATAGAAATCAGCACGCCATTCAAACAGACAGTACACTAGTATTTTCGGCCAATAGCCTTGGAAAAACGCACAAGTGGAAAACCAGTCACAGAGAGAGAGTTTATTATTTTTTAGGATAAAAATCAGACATGAATTTACAGTAAAAAATCCAACTTATCTCAACCCAGAAATTTGACCAGCAAGCTGTCTCGGTTTCTGTGCAAGGCTGTCTCGATTTATGTGCAATTTTTCCTCTCGAAAAATGTGCCAAAATAACACTTAAAGTCTGACCTTGAACTGTGTGCCAAACAGCTTTGAAACTTGTGCTGTATCATCTGCAATAAATGCAGCAGTACAGGCCTCGAATTTTGTGCCCCCAAAACCCCATGTGCTGCCTTGTGATGCATGCTGAATTTCACCTTGAAATTCATGCAGAAAGGTACAGTCCATACAGACTGTACAGACCTCGTTTTGCGTGCTGTATGGCCTCAAAATCTGTGCCCAGTACACACAGCAATAAATGCTGATCTCCTGGATAAATGTTCCCTGCAATTTCTTGATATTCGTGCCCACAGACTGAACTGTACGGCTGCTTCGATTTGTGTGCGAAATCCGTACCTCTCCTTGATAATTGTGCCCACTGTATTTTTTTCTCTAGCAGGCTGCCTTGATAATCATGCCCTAGCTCTCCTTGCTCTTTCTCGTTCAATCTCTCAACAAGAATGAAATGTTTTTGCCTTTGCCTTGCTTTTTGGTCTCAACCCTAGGTAGGTGAAGAGATCTCAATCCAATGGATGGGAATGAATTAGATCAATGGTGACAATTAAAGGCACACTTTTTATTTCTAAAAAGTTAATTTTCCTCACCCACTTAAATTTTTCAAAAAGTGATTTAAGACAATAAAGTCATATTAAATGTCACTTAAGTCATTTAATACAAGGTTCACTTTATTTCCCTTCACTAGGTAACTAAAGGCTAAAGTTACCTAGGGGAACACTTCCCTAGGCACAAAACTAACACTCCCTCTTACCGAGGAAGGTGTTTTGCACCACTCCCAACTTGTCTCTGAAGAAGACAAACTTGCCCCTCCCCAAAGACTTCGTCAGAATGTCTACTACCTGCGCATCTGTGGAAATGTACTGAAGCATCACTGCCCTTCTCTGAACATAGTCTCGGATGAAATGATACCTGATCTCAATGTGCTTTGATCTGTCATGGAAAACTAGATTCTCAGAGACCTGGATGCAACTCTGATTGTCACAGTAAATCACCGTAGGCCTAAGCTCCTGACCAAATAGATTCACCATCAACTTGCGAAGCCACAAGGCCTTGCAGCTGGCCAAACTGGTTGCCATGTACTTGGCCTTTGCAGTACTCAGTGCAACGGACTTCTGCTTCCGATTGAACCACAACACTGACGTCGAGTCCAAACTGAAACAACATCTGGAAGTGCTCTTCCGGTCTGCCACACTGCCTGCCCAATTTGAATCTGTATAGCCAACCAATCTGATCCCCTTTGACCTCTTGTAGTCCAAACCAAAATCCATTGTCCCTGAAAGATAGCATAACACATGTTTTGCAGCGACCCAATGCACACTCCTAGGCTCAACCATGAACTGGCTAAGAGTGTTCACTGCAAAACACAAATCTGGTTGAGTGTTGACCAGATACATCAATGACTCGATAAGCTGACGATATAAAGTAGGGTCCACCAACTCTCCCTCAGAAGCATGAAGCTTCTTCCAGTTGGTGATCATAGGTGTCGACATAGGCCTGCAATCCTCCATCCTGAATCTCCTCAAAATATCAACTGCATACTTTCCCTGCCCCAGGAAAATATGTCTAGGCTCCTGCCAAACCTCCAATCCCAAGAAATAATGCATCAGCCCAATATCAGTTATCTCGTACTTTGCCACAAGATCTTTCTTGCAAGCCGCAATAGGTCTCTCTCTCCCTGTGCTAAACAAGTCATCAACATATAGCAGAAGAACAAGCGGATCATCTCCAACCATGATGAAGTAGAGATTCAGATCTGCTTCACTCTTCTGAAACCCCATGCTCAGCGAGTAAGAATCGATCCTGGATACCAAGCTCTTGGAGCTTGCTTCAACCCATAAAGGGCCTATTTCAACCTGCAAACATGAGACTCTTCAACCTGCAAACATGAGACTCTCTCTCATGTATCTCAAAGCCTTGAGGCTACTCAATGTAAATCTCCTCTTGTATGATCCCATTGAGAAATGCGGTCTTCACATCCATCTGATGGATCTTCCAACCCATTTCTGCTGCAATGGAGATCAAGCTCCTGATACAAAAGTCTCATCATAATCAATGCCCTCAACCTGTGAAAACCCCTGTGCTACAAACTTGGCTTTGTACTTCTACACACTCCTGTCTGTCGCATGCTTCAGCTTGTAAAGCCAACGAGAAGTCACCACTGACTTCCCTTTCGGTCTTGGAACAATCTCCCATATATCATTCTTCATGATGGAATGATACTTATCCATCATGGCATCTCTCCATACCGAATGCTGGGAGGCCTCCTCAAAAGTAGAAGGCTTAGAATCTTGTGAAATAGCCACCATCAAAATGCCCAATCTGTCAGGCATCTTGATGGCTCTCACCTCATCCCTGGGTGTTCCAGCCTTTAAGGCATCCTTCAAGGTCTCCCGAAGCCACTTAGGCTTCCTCTTTCCTGAAGGTTTTTCCCATACTGGCCTGTCCGCATTTGAAGAACTACTAGAGCTAGAAACCCTAGTCACCTGTGAACCTGAAGCTGGTGTGCCAACACCAGGTGTAGCCTGTAATCTTGATCTTGATCCTGATCTCGATCCCCTGTAAGGTGTACCTGTAATAGTAGACCCACCATCTGTCCCTGAAGACACTGTTGGCCTAACCACTGAACTTGGTGAACCTGTGCCAACACTGTGCTGTCTTGTAACCTCGGAAACCTGTGATCTTGACTGCTGCGTAGATGGAACCTGTGCCACATGGCACAACCTGAGGTGTAGGGACCTGCTGCTCTCCCTGCTCTTACTCTCTTGACTTTCTGAAGGCTTGCTCCTCCTCAAACTTCACATCCTTTCTCACCACCACTTCACATCCCTTCTCACCACCACTTTCCTCTGAGAGGGAAGGTAAATACGGAAAGCCTTCGTAGTCTCATCATAACCCACAAAGATGCCCTTCTCTGCAGTGGGCTCTAACTTTGTCCTCTTCTTTGAAGGGACATGAGAGTAAGTCAGACTACCAAATATACGAAAATGGCCAACTTCAGGCTTCTTGCCTGAAAAACACTCCTCAGGTGTCATATTCCCCACTGTCCAATGGGGACTCTTGTTCTGAAGGTATACAGCGGTGTTGCAAGCCTCAACCCAGAGAAAGAAAGGAAGTGATTGGTCATGTAGCATAGATTGGGTTGCTCCAACAATGGACCTGTTCTTCCTCTCTGCTACTCCATTCTGTTCTGGAGTATACGGAATTGTCAACTGTCTCTCGATGCCCTCCTGTCTACAAAATCCATCAAACTCCTTGGAGGTATACTCACCCCCGTTATCCGAACTCAAGACTCGGATCTTCCTCCCTGTTTGGTTCTCCACAAGAGCTTTGAACTCTTTGAACCTCTGCAAGACTTCCTCAGACTTTTTGCTCTTCAGAAAGTAGATCCAGGTCTTCCTGGAATGGTCATCAATGAATGTCACATAATACTCGTATCCTCTCAAGGACACAGAAGACATAGGTCCGCATAAATCTGTATGTATCAAGTCAAGAGTACCTGCTGACCTGCTATCACTGCTCAGAAAAGCAGTCTTGGTGTGCTTTCCCAAAGCACACCCCTTGCACACATCACTTTGCTTTGTGTTGAACTCTGGTAATCTTGTATGTTAAATTTCACAGGTTAGATGAATTTAAATACCAATAAAAAACTTCAATACATGAACATATAAAAACTGAGGTAAAATTTAAACTATAATGAAACATAACAACATAACTTTCATTTCTTTCAACTTAACGTTTTGCTGGTCACTGCGTTAAAGCTGAGCATTGAAATGTTTCATCAAATGTCATGTACAAAAAAATAATAAATAACATGTGCAGTAAACTAAATCTCAAATAAACTACAGAAGATAAAGAATCATAACCATTCGTTGGATCCGCCTTATACTCAGTTAGTTCTGAGTTTGATCTTGTCACTGAAAGGACAAGTCAAACTGGTTAAACCATATATGTACCTTAAGAGAGAGGGTATAGGTAGGACTAAACAGATCTCATGCGCTTCAATAAAAAAAAACATGCAAGTGACCATGGGTAAGGAAAAACACATAAGTGTTGCAAAACCAGTAAGCAATTACCCACCTATAATAACTCACACAGAGTTCAATCCCAGAGACGTGTCTAGAGATAAGACCGTAAGCAATCACCTACAGCACTCACACAGAGATTAAATGCAGCATAGGGAAGTCAAGCCTGTAAACAAACATGCTGAGGAAGAATCACTGCAGAGGGAAATCGCAAATACACTGAGATAAGACTCAGTTCGGCAAATGGCAGAGATCGAGAATTCAAAAATTGTAGAGATCGAGAATTCAGATATTGCAGAGAGAGATCAGGTAGATCCCGTGAGAAATATCGGTGAGGAGTCACAATAAACAAAAATAGCAGAATAACCAAATTGCAGAGACTCTCACTCAGAGAAATCGCAGAAGCTCATGAGAGGAAAAGAATGCAGACAGTCCGTGAGAGAAAAACAATAAACCTGCATACACAGTGCAGATAGTCCGTAAATCGCAGAAGTAAAACGCGCAAGCCCGTGAGGCAAAATCACTGAAGGTCACCACAACCCTCAAAATCGCAAAGGCAAAAAATACTTCAAAAATCATAGAGCCCGTGGGGGAAAAATCCTTCAAAATCTTCATAATCGCAGAGATCACCGTAAACATCCAAGTGAGGAAAAATCACAAAATCGCAGAGATCATCGTAGGCAACCACGTGAGGAAAAATCACAAAATCGCAGAGATCACTGTAGGCAACCACGCGAGGAAAAATCACGGAGATGGATTATAAAAGTATGCTTCTTTCATGTATATATAGGTTAGAGTAAACGAGTCCAAAATACTTAGGAACAATAAAAAATAAAAAATAAGGTGTTCAAAAAGTAAAAGGTCATAAAATGAAAGAACAGAAGTCCAACGGTTTCATAAAGTAATTAAAAAGTAACATAGACTTACTTTATGTAATTATAAAGTAAAAGGTTTTAAATATAAAACTAAGTGGTCCAAAAGTCTATTAATAAAATCATAAGATTTTATTATAAGACTATAAAATTATTATTTAATGAATTTATAATAAAGTAAAAGTCTAAAGGTCCAATATAAGGTAAGTAGTGCAAAACCATAAGTGGGTCCAGGGTCCTTTAACAAAACATAAGGTAATCATAACAATACATGGTCCAATGGTCTTTAATAAACCATTAGATAAATACACTCCATAAAGTAGGAGTCATCATAGTCAAAAGTGCACACAAGTGAGAGTGTTAGGACCAAGAGTCAACAACCACAAGATCAAGGTGAACTGTAAAAGGTGGACAATCATTCAATTAGGACCAACAAGACCAAAGACTTTTCTCTCTCTCAAGATACATAGTTTTATATATTTTGTCATCACTGTATAAGGGGGAAGATCCAAACGGATGGTACAATCATTTTGTCCTTGACACTGCTCCTAAGGGTTAGGTACTAGAGACATCGTCAAGGGGTGGCCAGTCCCTTGAGAATCAACCTAGCAATAACCGATTAGGAGAGGGGACATCATTATCTTCCATTCTTAATGAATGTCTTTCAGCCTTAGGCTGAGTTTCAGTCTCACACTGAATCAAGTTGATTAATCCCTGGACCCTAACTGGGTCCTCCATTCTCTCGCAGAATGGTTCTTAGTACTAAGCTGAGTTTCAGTCTCACACTGAAAGTTGATCAACTACCTGCAGGACCTACTTGGATATCGTGTCCCTGGTCCTATACTAGAATATATCTCTGCCTCTACTACAGGTTCTACTTGGACATCACATCCTTGGTCCTAGACCAAAATACCCTAGAGGCATATAGGGGCCCTAGCCACATGCTAGGGGCTTTGCCATAGCATCAACTTGCTTGGTCCTAGACCAAGAACCCCAAGAGACTATTGGGGGCCCTAGGGTACCTTCTAGGGTCTTACTATGTCCTAGTCAACTGACTAGGAAACCATTCTTTGAAAATGGGTCTCGCAACTGCACTAACTTTAACATTGTAACCATGTGTCTCAACAACCCCAAGGCTGGATGATGCAAGTGAGCCATCCTCCTATGCCAAAGCTCACACAACTCACTGTCGCTGCTATATGCCAAGGCATGCTGAGGCTGAAACACGAGCCTATACAGTTTCCCACATCTTGCTCCAATGGCAACTGAAGCAGATGGTCCTGCAGTCTTGGGAAACATATGCACGTGTCCATCTATGAAAGGCACCCCAAGAACATGATCCTCGATCATGGAAACTGACACTTGGTTCTTCTTCTGCCCAGGTACATACAATACATCCTGCAATACCATGGGACTAATGGACTCCCTCTGAAATGTAATGGTCCCACATCCAACTGCACTGACTACTGACTTATCTCCCAACACAACCTCCACATCTGAATCTGTCTGTGAAAGCTCAGAGAACATCTCACGAGCACCTGTCATGTGACTCGAGGCTTTGCTATCTATGTACCAAGTGTTGGAAGCAGATGCACTGTAAGAATGGTCTGTCACACAGGAAAACTCCCTCTGTCTGTCAACATCCGCACTGGTGATAATGGATGCTCGCTCTCTCTCAATATGCCCAGTGCATAGTGAAAATTCACTCTGAAATCGTGTTGCAAAATCGTCGATCTCAGCTAAAGCGGTTGTCTGCTGTTGCTTCTTCTTCTTCTTGTTCGGACACGTAGCAGCATAGTGTCCCATCTTGTGACATGCAAAGGACTTCACAGTGCTCATATCCTTCTTCTGCCCATCCTGCTGCTGCTTGGCCCCACCCTTCTTGTGACCCTTCTTGCTCTTCTTCTTCCCTTTCGCTGTGAATGCCACATCCTCCTCATCCCCCCTACATGTAGAACCATTGCACTGAAAGAAACCCCTGCGAGTCTCCTTCGGAACAAAGTAGATCCAGGTCTTCCTGGAATGGTCATCAATGAATGCCACATAATACTTGTATCCACTCCGGGACACAGAAGATGAAGATCCGCATTAGTCTGAATGCATCAAGTGAAGAGTACCGGCTGACCTGCTATCACTGCTCGGAAAAGCAGTCTTGGTGTACTTTCCCAAAGCACACGCCCTGCACACATCGCCTTGCCCTGTGTTGAACTCTGGTAAACCTGTCGCCATGTGCCTCAACAACCCTAAGGCTGGATGATGTAAGTGAGCCATCCTCCTGTGCCAAAGTTCACACAGCTCACTGCCGCTGCTATGTGCCAAGGCATGCTGTGGCTGAAACAAGATCCTATACGGTTTCCCACATCTCGCTCCAATGGAAACTGAAGCAAATGGTCTTGCAGTCTTGGGAAACATATGCACGTGTCCATGTAGGAAAGACACCCCAAGACCCTGATCCTCGATCATTAAAATTGACACTAGGTTCTTCTTCAGTCTATGTACATACAATACATCCTGCAATACCATGGGACTCATCGACTCCCTCTGAAATGTAATGGTCCCACGTCCAACTGCACTGACTACTGAATCATCTCCCAACACAACATCCACATCTGTCTCTTCTTGTGAAAGCTCAGAGAACATCTCACGAGCACCTGTCATGTGAGTCGAGGCTCCGCTATCTATGTACCAAGTGCTGGAAGTAGATGCACTGTAAGAATGGTTTGTCACACACGGAAACTCCCTCTGTCTGTCAACATCCGCACTGGTGAGAATGGATGCTCTCTCTCTCTCAATATGCCTAGTGCATAGTGAAAACTCACTCTGAAATCGTGCTGCAAAATCATCGATCTCAGCTGAAGTGGCTGTCTGCTGCTTCTTCTTCTTGTTCGGACACGTCGCAGCATAGTGTCCCATCTTGTGACATGCAAAGCACTTTACAGTGCTCATATCCTTCTTCTGCCCATCCTGCTGCTGCTTGGTCCCACCCTTTTTGTGACCCTTCTTGCTCTTCTTCTTCCCTTTCGTTGTCAATGCCACATACTCATTCCCTCTTCTTCTCATTCCCTCTACATGTAGAACCACTGCACTGAAAGAAACCCTTGCGAGTCTCCTCCTGAACAAAGTCATCACATACCCTGTCCTAAGATGGTAAGTTCTCTCTGGCCACCAACCCCTGAACAAACACAGTTCAAGGTGCAGTCACCCCATTCAGGGCTGTCTACACTAACTTAGGACCAATAACCACCACCCCCACAGTTGCAAGCTCATCTCTCACCTGAGAGATCCTAGTAAGATAGGCCATACACACCTCTCCTTTGGCCATCTTGATGTTTTTCAGCTTCTCCCTAAGCACCATCTTCTTGTTTTCATTAGTACTCTCTAACAACCTTGTCAAAGCAGGCCACATCTCATTTGCATGATCTTTCACTGAAATATGTGGAATAACATGGTCTTTAACAGCATGTAAAATTATCCTCATGGCTTTAATATCCTTTTTATTAAAGGCTGCAAGTAATGCTGCATCAGTAGAAGCGTGATTAGTAACGGGATTTGCTGTAGTGTTTCTAACTACCTCCTCCCACAACTCATTCTCCTTCAGCACAAGTAAAATCCGGGCTTTCCATGAGACAAAGTTCGCTGCCCCATCCAACCTGTCCTCAGTTCTCAACCCCATGGAAGTCATTTTTCTCAAAGAACAAGTTTAGCAAAATGTAGTATTGTCACAGTTTTTTTTTTTTGGATCTGAATTCTGGAAATGACTGTTTCACTGCTAAAATTTAATTTTCTGTCACAACCCGCTCTGATACCATGTAGATTTTTCACAATTTTCAGCCACCGGTTTCAAGTAAAAATTTATATCACTGTTTATGACATTCTCAGAAAAATAAAGTTCTGGAAATAAACAAAATTTTCAGACTTAAAACACTGCTGTAAACAAACTTTCACAGTGACAGGAAATAGAAATCAGCACGCCATTCAAACACACAGTACACTAATATTTTCGGCCAATGGCCCTGGAAAAACCCACAAGGGGAAAACCAGTCAGAGAGAGAGAGAGTTTATTATTTCTTAGGATAAAAATCAGACATGAATTTATAGTAAAAAATCCAACTTATCTCAACCCAGAAATTTGACCAGCAAACTGTTTTGGTTTCCGTGCAAGGCTGTCTCGATTTTTGTACAATTTTTCCTCTCAAAAATTGTGCCGAAATAACACTTAAAGTCTGACCTCGAACTGTGTGCCAAACTGCCTAGAAACTCGTGCTGTACGGTCTGCAATAAATGCAGCAGTACGGCCCTCGAATTCTGTGCCCCAAAAACCACACGTGCTACCTCGGGGTGCATGCTGAAGTTCACCTCGAAATTTGTGCAGAAAGGCACAGTCCGTACAGACTGTACGGACCTCGTTTTGCCTGCTGTACGGCCTCGAAATCTGTGCCCAGTACACAGCAATAAATGCTGATCTCCTCGATAAATGTGCCCTGCAATTTCTCGATATTTGTGCCCACAAACTGAACTGTAGGGCTGCCTTGATTTGTGTGCCAAATCCGTACCTCTCCTTGATAAGCGTGTCAACTGTATTTTTTCTCTAGTAGGCTGCCTTGATAATTGTGCCCTAGCTCTCCTTGCTCTCTCTTGTTCAATCTCTCAACAAGAATGAAATGTTTTTGCTTTTGCCTTGCTTTTTGGTCTCAACCCTAGGTAGGTGAAGAGATCTCAATCCAATGGCTGAGAATGAATTAGATCAATGGTGGAAATTAAATGCACACGTTTTATTTCTAAAAAGTTAATTTCCGNTTTCAAAAAGTGACTTTAGACAATAAAGTCATATTAAATGTCACTTAAGTCATTTAATACAAGGTTCACTTTATTTCCCTTCACTAGGTGACTAAAGGCCAAAGTCACCTAGGGGAACACTTCCCTAGGTTCAAAACTAACAATGTTGCTGTGATTTGGAAGTGACAAAAGGATTTACATGAAACTCCAAGGTAGATCCTTTTTCTTAAAAAAATACTATTTTATCAAAATGGATAAACAATTGTCTTTCATTTGCTAAAGATAAAAGATCTAGAGAACAGTTGAATGCCATTGGGTATTGTTACGTTTGTTACCCCTCAATTTTATGAGGGTAATCCAATTGCAAGTCTTTCCAAGGCAGATGATTTTGAAGACTTCAGATTCCGGATCTCGACACACCATGATCAGTTGCACATGGCTTAGAGTTCCTTGAACTATGTTATCAGGATATATTTTTCATATTTGCATTGTGGTCAAAGTGATAATTAAAAGATGTTTTTCCAAGAGTGGACACCACCATATAAATCATGTAATCGTTTTTTGTGGCATGAAATGAATATTTGTTTTGATAAAATTTTAATGTAAGAGTGGAGAGTGCCTCTTCACCTCAAAATAGTAAATACTGGGCACACTTGACTCTCACACATGTGGCCTTCAATTCCTTAAAAAATGGTGGGCACACTTCTCTAAAATTATGGTGGGTGCATGATCCCTTCAAATAAGGTGGTAGCACCTTCCTAGGATTAAGGTGGGTGCATGATCCCCACAAATAAGGTGGGCACACTTGCCTCTTTCCACGTGTGGCACTTGCATGGTTGCACTGGTTCCCATGTGGCACTTGATGAGTAGGAGCTTGCACTTTTTCTATATTTACAGTGAGCAAACTGGTTCCCATCAAGGTCTCGAGGATGCATCATTCATAACACAGTTCCGCTGCTTTCCCCTCCACCATCTCAAGTACACAGATTTCCATCACAAAATTCTTCTCAATGATCTTGAGTGTTAGCAGGGTTGCAGCAGACGGTCAACTTCTGCTCAGGATCACATAGCCTGACCTCCCTCAGTGCAGGTTTCTCTCGGGAATTGATTACCAGATACTGAATAGGCCCTTTCTCTACTTCTTCCTCATCTCATTATATTTCTAGCTTTGACTTGCTTTGATGCCCACATTTTTATGTGTGACATGGGTTTTGTCACTATATAATATATGATCACTGTTTTCTAGCTATTTAGCTCTTAATTTTTTTGAAGATTAGTGATAGGACTTGCTTTTGTACTCATGCTATGTACCTGTACCGGTTATACTTGTAATTCCCATTGGCCTATTATTATGGTCATTTGTTGGACATTCATAAAATTATCTTATCTTATCTTTATCTCATCTCGTTGTAGTTTATAAGATGTCTGGATATTGTCACTATAGAAGGGGGATTGCTTCATATATTTTAGGCATGCATTTCTGTTGCTTGGATATTAATGCATGTTTGGAAAATCTGGACTTTCAGTTTATTCATTTCTCACTTTAATCATGTTTTGATTTTTTTTTCATAGAAATTGGGACTTTCTTGACTAAAAGTTTTAGGTTTTGTGTTTGCAGATTCACATGTTAGATCTTGTGCTTAAAATTTCCTGCAATGGTTCGAGAGAGGCAGAACAAGAGGCTCGTACTGCACGTATACTTCTTTATAAAGTGTTCTATGATCAGACTGAGAGAGGAATTTCACTCTTTCTTCGGACACTAATAAAGTCCTTTGATTGTCATAAACAACCTCGAAGGTGAAGTTAGTTTTGGGTTGTGATCAGCATACAACATATTAATATTCTGCATAAAAGAGTGGTATTTTAATATCTGATAGACTTGAAATTTAAGGCAGCTTCTGGAGTCTTCGTTGTAAAATATAGTCAATTTTAACTGAAATATTAAGGGAATTGATATTGATACAACTCTTGATTGTTATAAGTAATTGTGTTACCTTGGTGTGGGAAAAATCTTGCATTGATTGATTGCTTGCATTTTGGGGTTTCAACTTTTCATCTCAAGTGGTTGGTCTTTTTGACTATTCTAAGACAATGTCACCTGTGTATTCCTGTTTCCCCATAACATCTTTATATTTTAGCGATACCATTGAGTGACGAAATGTTTGTGAAGAAACCCTTGGAACATTGATATCTCATATTGTTGAATATGTATGATCAACATTTCTGATTGAATAAGACCTTGACATGCTGACCAGTTCTGGGATATTAGGTTACCTTTGAATTAAGTCTGTTAAAATGTGTACTCTCTATAGTATTCTGTCTAATGGGTAAATTACTAAATATGTACCTGTGATATTGCTGCCTGATACAATGGTCTAGATGTCTATTATGTGGAGGTATTTATTATGTCCTTGGCTAATTTTATTGTGGTCGAGATGTTCATACTTCATTGGAAATGCCAGTTCAAATAGTTTCTGGTGGACATTGAAGTTCTTCTGGCAAGCTTATGTCCTGAAAGCTGTTTTCTCTTTGCTTTGCTAATTTTTTGATAACTATTTGAGACAGATATATAGGTGAAAACAATAATGCCAAGTAGATAAAATTTTTAAGCGCAACAGAGTCCCGGATTTTCATCACAACACTACTTCAGACAACGGTCTATATTGTAATCCAAATAATCATATTATATTTGTTTTCTTGTTTTGCAGTCACTTAGCAGATTTGGTGGAAATGACTCATATCATGTTACGACTCATGGAAGCTCTCAAAGAAGCGGATGGTACTTTGAGGGTTTGTGAAGTCTTCTCATATTATGTTCCAGACTTGGATTATATGTTGAATAGCATAAAATTGTAATTTATTATATTTTTCTAAATTTGTCTGAATTAAATATTTTGGAGGAACACAGTGCGCTTGACATAAGACATGATGGGAAGTATGGAATGCTGTCTTTTAGCTATTACTACATGTCTTTTCTGGTATTTCTCCATGTTTAAGACATTACTGGGTGTACCCTCTTTGTTTTTCTCTATGCTTTTGGTTCCTGCATGGCTCAGTAGCGTGTAAACCTGCCATGAATAACTAGATAAATGTTCAGGACATCTTTGCAGGGAGGCCTTTTTCAACTCCATTTGGAATTGGTTCATAATTGTTTTCCTAAACTGATTTTTTGTAGTAATACTTGGAACATAGGTCTGCAAGTCAAGAAATCGTAATGGTGAATTTGGGCATTTTGAGTTCCATATACCTTTTATTATTTCATATTGTCAAAATTTCTCAGCACCTTCTTTGAACCCAATAACTTATCCTAGAAACTCTAATAATATAACAACTTTCTCTGGATTAGAGATGCAACAAGTTATTACATGTATGGTTGAAAAATCATAATATTATATATCACAGAACTGAACCAGGTTAACTGGCTTGCTCTTGGCGTAATCTTCATTTACAACTTAGTCTATCTGTTGAATTTTTGATTCTTATGAAATTCTATCCCTTTCGTAAATTGTCGAGTTTTCATTTCTCTAAATTAGTAAATTGACTTAATTTTCATTCCTTTTAAATTGATCACAAGGTTTCTCTTCACCTGTAGAATGTAAGTATTATGTGGCACTGACATTGGCCCTGTTTGCCACCACAAGTGTAGCTTGTGCATTCTGTATCATTATGAACAGTTGGTGTGGTTTATGCCAAAAAATTAAAATTTCAAAGGAAAATCCATTGTGACCAGGCTTTTTTACAGTCCTAAAAGTTATACTTTAAAAGGCATTCACATTGTAGACACAATAGACATGGTTAATTGGCCATTGGCCACCAATTAAATAGTATTTGCATCCTTTTTGCTAAGGAAAACCTTGCAGGATCCCCTCTCTTCCCCAGAATGTCTGGATGGAGGGCAGCTCAAGTGCCAACCACAATAATAGCTGTTAACTGAGCAGCACTCCTGTTACCCCTCAAAATGCATCTTTTAAGAGGTCAAGGTCTCAGCAACAGTAGCATGTGGATCTGCTATAGCAGCTGTTATCACTCAACCATCAGTCAACAATCGTTTGGCAGAGAACGTATGTCACTTGAGTAGCATAAATATGTGGCGGTAGGGCATGATCTCGTCTGTGTAACCCACCAGGCATGTAAAAAGCACCCCTCCAAATCCTGAAGCATACGCCTGAGTTTTTCCAACTGACAGAGCATCGAGGTCCCGATCTGGAGAGCATTCTCAGCTCAAACAATCAGAACTGTCAGCCATGTCATGAATTGGGTTACTTTTGCAGTCAAACTTGACTTTCCAAAATTGGCCAGTGAATTAAATTGGTTGGAAATTGGCGTAGATTTTAAGTGACGGAGATGACGATCAAGCTAGTCGAGTACTAGCTCACATATGGCAGCCTTTCACTCAGCCGGCCTATCCATCTGCTGATCCGTGGATCAGTTTGACAGCCAACTTGAGGATTTTGGGGCCCACGATTCTGTCGAGTTCACTGGTAACAAGGAGATATTCACACACAACGAGTTTTTTCCTCTTGGGTTACGTTGAGTTTGAAGCAGCCAGCTATTATTTTATGGTTGAGAAACCAATTCAAGATGGAGTTAAGGAGCAGATCCCGTATTATTTCGTAGCCGACTACTTGAAGAAATCCCTTTCTGATATACAAAACATGGGAGATTCGGATTGTGGTGGCTTTTATTCCATAGTCATTGCAGATGATATCTGTCAAACGATGGACCTTGGCTCCTGCGACTTGGCACAATAAAAAGCCAGAGGAAAGGCTCATGCGTGTCCAGACCTGGGCACATCCCTGCTACGTGACTTGGACCCACATTCCTTTTGGAAATCATGATGCAGTCTCGGCTTGTTAAAAACATCAACTATTACATCACATAATTGTGTTCAGTTGGCTACTGGGAGAAAGCCACGATTTGCGACAGTCAATTAAAATGTGAAACTCGTGGCGGCTGATTGAAAGGAGATCGACCATTGACAAGTCGACTTTTGTTTGATAACGTACTGTAGCTCTGATTTGGTAAAACTACCAGCCAACACATTGCGGTTTAAACTACTTCTTTAGTATGAGATCCATCCCACATGGAGGCGTCGACATGAGTGATAGCCAATTTGCAAATGCATGGAGCCTAAAATCCTCTGACAACCGAGTCGTGGGCGGTTGGAGTATCCATGTTCTAGTTTTCGTGAGGTATCCACTTAGGGTATCATGGCAATCTTGAAACGACTAATTAAAGAGTGGTCCACTTTAATGGAACGAGGGTCCTCTAATTCGCATGAGTAATTAGAAGAGTCCTTTGATTATGGAGAAAAAGGTGGATCTAAGAATTTCCAAGAATTCTATTATAATTTCTTTTATTAGTTTTTACTTTTAATGAGAATCATTTTTTGGTCTATAAAAAGACTTGCTTCTTTCATTGTTGTTATCACATATACATTTGCAGTTGGGCTGCCATGATGCAATGTACAAACTTATCTCTTGTTCTATTTCGAGCTACTTTTCACATGGGGTATTAGCATCAATCCTTATAGCTTCATCCATTCTAGAGCCTTGTTCAACGGATTTTCCTAGCGAGGACTGAGATTCATTGGTCCATTGAGATGATTTTAGTGATGACCTAGTTCATTTGAGTAGAGTAGTAGATTAGATGCGGTACACACAGTTGCTGAGGGGCCTTATCAGTTGGAGACATATATATGGTGAGATTAGGTATATGCCTCTTTGGTTTGATTTTGCTCTATGATGTATGTCAAACACCTATGCTTGTCATGTTAGGATGATTATGGTAACCTATGCATATATGTATTAATGCTTGAACTTGTGTTATGATTGATCAAGGAACTTAATGTGAAGACTGTTGCTCATGCCATGCTCGTACAAATAGTAAACCTTAGTGCTAGGTTGGTCTCATGTATCACTTGTCCCCATCCATTCAGTATCATCCATTAATTTTATCCCATGACTTAGACTATTTGAGACTTGTGAGATTGAAGATCTTTTCCCCACTTTGACCTTTATGCATGATGGATCCCATGTTGTTCTGTGTCTCAGCTCTGAGTTGTGCAGCAAAACTTGTCGATGCCTTGATCCTTCTGGGCCAGGAGAACCCACTGGTGTTGGTTCTTGAGCTTAGAAGAGTTGGGTTTTGAAGCCTTGACCTCTTTGGTCGGTTGCCCTCGATGTTTGGTCTTGACTGTGGATATTCCCCTTAGTTTCCTGAAGAGTTGTTAGCTAAAACTTGAAGCAATATGTCTACCATCATTGCATGCACTATGTATCATATGCTATATATTATGAAATGCAAGCCCATAAATAAAGTTGCAAATTGTGTCTTTAGACAACTCAAAGAGGGCTATGAAATGAAGTTATGAAAGGCCTTAATAAAGCAGTGGATAAACAAATGAAAAATCTAAAGACTACTAGGCATCTTATCCAGAATGTAATGATTAATTCCTCACGGAGCCCGCGGGTTTTGATGTGAGATGGAGTAAGGGACAACTAATTCTAAGTGTCCCCTAGGATCTCTTCACTACAGTTTCTTGTGTACTCAACGCAAGGGTCCTAGAAAAGATCTTCATGGAGCTTGATTCTTATCTTGGATGTGAGTCATAGACATGATTGTTAAAGTTGAATGGACTCTTTTCAGATAAGCTCATCCACTTGTGAGAAACCACCATTCCCTATTGTTTATTTGTCATGCATATGTCATTGTGGTTGTGTGTATTTGTTATCATTCAGAGAGACCACAAAGTTAAAGTCAGTCAAAAGTCATTCCCCTCAGCCTTAGCCTTGTTCCCCATCCTCACCCAACAATAGCACATTGCTCACACTTTGTAAGTATGGCATGAACAAGCAGACTTCTATGAGGTTCCAAGATCTTTCAGAAGCATAGGTATATCTTATTATTGTTGTCACCATGATTATGAATAACTTGGCTCAAGCTTGGTTTTGATATACACCATTGGAGCATTTCTTACCTTGGTTTTTGACTTGTTTTTGATATTCATGCAATATCTCACCTTTAGTTTGGGTACTTTGATCGGGTCAACCCAGTTGACCAAATCAAGCACGGTTCCCAAGTCAGTTGACTCAAAAAACATGGTCTATATTTGTTCTAGACATGCCTAGGACCAATACTGCGGTTTTAGTTTTGAGAGTTTGGCCTCGATTCTCTTGATAAGTGATTATTATCACTTAATTATTGGCCAAATGACCAAATTTTATTATAGATGGCAATATGTTTGGTTCTCCTTGAGCATTGCAGTGTTCTAGGGGGTATGAGTAGTCACTTATACCATTCTTCTATGTCACCAGATCATCTAGAGCAATCACTTTGCCCCAATTCTCATCCTGGATAGAGTTATGGTGATTTTATCATTTTCCAGAGGTTGTTCCAGCAAAAAATGAACTAGGAATTTCACTGAAAAAATCGATTTGGCCGATTGGGTCAAGCAAATGGCTTGGAATTTTGGTAGTTGATGTGTCTTAGCATACCTAACAGTCCTCCAATAGTTTTTAGTCAAAAGATGTCTGGATTATTTTATCTTGGCTTGGCCAATAAGGAAAGCCCCCCAAAGGGTGCCCCCTCTACTTGGCTAATGATGTATTTCATTGTTATATCATATGATTTGAAGTTGTAAAGGGGCCTAGTGTGAATTAATGCCCTAGTGATCCCCTCTCATGTATTACTATGTCACACTTTATGTTATATCGTGACTATCACCTAGGATAGTCGTCCTTGAGCAATGTGTGCCCCCCTTGGTTGACTCAGTCACTTGATCCATGTATTGATCTTTGTATTTTTGATCTCCATCGTCGAAGATGTCTTAATCTTGACTGTTGGATGATAGTTGGTTAGAATGTGGGCATACTCTCAAACTATTTAAGAGAGGTGACCCCCCCATTGTATTCATGAGCTATGGCACTAGAATTTCAATAACGAAGATTTGTCTTGGATTACTCTTTGTGTATCTTGCGAATGAGTTGATGATTGACATTGCTGGTACTCTGTATTGAGCTTGTTTCAGGAGATATCTTGCATCTTTTCCTTTACCCATTTTCATCTGCAGGAAAGGAGGCGCGCTAAGAGAGAGAGGGCGCATCTGTGGGGCAACTCATTATTTGCTCGACTCTTGGGTGTTCGGTTCAGGGAGTATCTCTTTCTCTATGAATTTTTACTTCTTGTCCTTTCCTTATTTTGTAGATCCAGTTTGTTTGTCCGATCTTCTGATTTTTCTATGATTGGGCAGGTTGAAGAGAGCGCTTTGTTGATTGGGTGAAGTTCAACAACATCAAGATTGTCTCTGGAGAAGTTCATTTAATCAAGGAGGCAACATTCTTCATCACTACTGAGGTCATCTGCAAAATCCAGGTATGTCTCACAGGTAATTTCTCTCATTTAATTTCTGTGTGCATTGCCCATCATTGTTTTCATTGAAAACCCTCGTGTAGAAGTAGGAACAATCATTGGACCAATTTGCACCAGGAATTGGAAAATTTGGCGATCTGGGTTTTGTCTAGCATATCGAAAAATGTTCTCTCCCTCAAAAACGTCAAGCTTGGACTCCTCTGCCCATCTCCAGGCACTGGTTTCAGTCTGGGAGAAAATGCCCCTGTTTGGTTTGCTAGCCAGTTTCCCTTTGTTCTTGTCTCGATTTCACTTGGGTATTTTTATTGTCGAATCCTTTTACTCAAGTAGGTGTGTTGAAGCCCCAATTTCATTATATCGACCTTGTCCTGGGTATTTTCCATATTTCTGATTAAATCCCCTCAGGGTCTCGGGTCTGATCATTTGAACAAACACACCAACCCCTAGATCTATTTTAAACTCTTTAAGTCACTGATTTGATAGATTCGAGTAACATTTCAATAATCCTTAAACACTCGTACTCGAATATTCCTTAAATTGTGGCTTATCCCTTAAATCTAGGGTTTCCATCTCTCACCTTACGTATTCACTTTTTGGGCTTGATCTGGTGATTGGCTGTAGGTTTGTCTTTTTAGGATAAGATCAAGGTCTCCCGCTTTGTCACTCGGGCATTCAGTGTCATAAGGTGGAGGAATCCCTAACTGACGTGACAACCATCCATCTTTTGGGGGTTAGGGTTTTCGTAGGTCATAGCTTTGGTTGCCTATCCCCTCTGCCATCCTGTATAGGATTACTTTATTGGGGCAACTACAGGATCCATGATAACAATTGCAAGGGTGGAAAAAGTTGGGATAGTTCTTTCCCAAAGCTTAATAGAAAATTCATTAAATGGAGTTTTTGGATGTTTAGTTGAGGACTCTTTCAAATGTATGGCGTGAACTTGTGATGCTTCAACAACGGTGAATTTTGCTAGAAGTTATTTTGCTATTTTTCTATGTTTGCATTGGGGACCATAGACATATGCTACGACTGCGTTGGAAGGTGAACACTCTTAGCAGTTGTTAGTTTATTCCCTTTGTGAGCATGCTCATACGGGCATCAATGTTTACATTTAATCTAGCTTGATTGTGTAATATTGATCTTTTGCGTGCATAGCGCATCTCCTGCAATTAAAAGGAAGAAGTAAATCTAGTAGCTGTAATTCGACTAAGCGGGGTTTGCTCAATCATGCGACCTCTCCCCCTTAGTCACATATGACATAAGGCCCTCTTGAGTTCTCTTTTTGACTCCATTCTCCCCTTTGATGTACTGTCATTGGTCTCTTTTTGAGGATTGATCTTTCCCTCCTTCCCATCACTCATTCAAATTACATTTATCCTACAACCGTTTCTCTAAGGAAACCTCTTCATTTCACCTTGTCTGTCATTGCATCTTCCTTAGTGATCCTAACCTTAGGGAATCCCCTCTTGAGTTGGAGAAGAGCCAACCTGAAGCAAGGAAGAGAGGAGTGTGGTGACGGTGGATGCTCCTTTCGCAATTGCCATCGAGCTGGTGTGCCTACTTTTGGGCTTTGATACACACATGTCGGTCAGGAGCGACAACAACTCCAAACCTTGAATGCCTTGAAATACTCTGTTCAAACTGATTGAGCTAACCCACTGGGCTTATTGTTAGCTTCCTTTTATGCTATGTGTTGATAAATAAGTCCATTCAGTATAATAGATCTAAGTACTTAATAGATTATATAATTAGCTTGTCTAGCTAGCCATTTGAGCTTGTCACACACACAATATATTAATTCAGTCACAACAATCTTGGACAAAGTATAAACTCACAAGTGACTCAATTGATAGATTACACATGAAAATGATGCAACGGTATTGCAATAGGAGGTTGCAGTTCTGTATTATCAGTAAAGAATGAATAATTACAATACAATCTCATGCAGAATGCATGAATACCAAGCTAATTCGAATACTCAAGCAGGTCATTCGAATTACATGGATGAGTGTTGCTTAATTGAATGTTAGACACACTCGACACACTTAGTTAACCACTAATCTAATCATTAACTGACTCTCACACTAAGTCCTTACTGAATCACAGTGCAATAGTTGACTGAGTTTAACTGATTGTGACTCAACACATGTCACTGCATGTCCAACTCAAGGTGGTAGCGCATCCCTAACTCCAAGTAGCTCCGATGGAGTTAACTGAAGTGCCACTTGTCATCAGAAGTGGTTGGAGGCGCCCTAGTTGTCTCCAGTTCATAAATATTAACCAAAAATAGGCGAATAATAGATGGAGGCGCCTTTACAACTCAGCTTAACTGATTGTTAGGTGAAACAACGATCGGTTAGCAACTAGGTGCACTTATGACACTTAGATCAACCCAGAACTGCTCCCTGTTTGAAGGAGGAAGCCTAGTTAACCTCCTCGAATGAAGGAGAAGGCTTAGTTGGCCTCTTTGATTGAAGGAGGGCGTGGGTGTGCTTATGTTGATGTCATAGTGTGCTCATCTGATGCCAAGTAAGTAAATTAAACTTAGGATAGTGGGTAAATAGGCCAAAATTGACCAAATAAGTGTGCATGTTGGGTAAATGACTCCAACACAATATAAAACCAAATTGGAGTAGTTTATCTTGTACTAAATGCACACTTGAAAATGATGTGGTTAAATGCCATTTCAGATCTAATTACTGACCTTTTGTTTTGAATAAGTTCAAAACTTTAATATAGAGCCCAGAACTTGGAATGTGAGGATGAAGGGATAAAAATGATGAAGAAGATGGTCTCTTCCTCCCTCATATGGGATTAAAATGTTAACTAAGGTTCAAATGCTTTAACTTGGGGACCTCCAACATAGATATTATTTTCAAAGAAAACATGTCCAAAAGTGTATGATGTTGGAATCCCCTTTCCAAAATAAAAATTATAATAACACATTAAGAGGATTATTTGGAAGCACAAGTTAGGTGAATAAAGGATCTATAACAAATATAAATTATATAATGTTCTAAAAAGTAAAAGTATGCGCTTTCTAAATACACTAATAAAAATGGATTCCATACCATTCCTTATGAATTTGTCCCCAAGATTATTAAAGAAGCTTTGTAGTATCTTTGATGGGATCTTTTCAAAATTAGTATTTTTTTCAAAAATGTCTTATATTGACAAAAAAATATTTACGTCAGCAAAGCAAAAAGGTGGAAGGGTATATTCACTGGAGCTTATATCCTTTCCTCAAAACTACTAATGCAGAAATAAGAACCGAATACGCTAATGCTTCAAGGGATTTGGCATCCTTTATCAGCAAGGCACCTTTGGCCAACAATTGCATGTGTACCTCACCCCATAACATGGAACATAAAGTGGACAAAGAACTGGCCTCATGGTCAAAATCAAACCTACATTTGATCTTCCTAAGGGTATAGAGAGACGAGTTCCTCTTGCAATCCCAAATGCCAATAAAAGATGTATGCACCAATTAACTAAAAATCAGTCAAAAGGGCCACCTTATAGTGAATCACCCTCGTTACAAGAACTAAGTACAGTTCTTGGACATGTTGCCAAGTTTTCCTTGCAAATTTAAAATTATAGGAAAATCGTTTTGTTGTCTTGGAGCATCGACACATTAGGCTAAGGCAATATGAAAGCCCACTCTTGCCCAACTTGATCCTAGAGGGAAGCCCTTGATAAGTTGATATAACCAACCAAACAAAAAATCTCATCTTATAGGAAAGTCAAATAGATCCACACATTGTGAAGTTGATGAACACACATGTCCTTTGAATCAGTGGAAACCTAATGAACATTGAGGATTGGGGCTAGAGCATATTGCTGATGCAAAATGCAGTATAGCCTCCTGGAATCATACTGTTCAAGAGGGTGACCAAAGCTTTGTTATCACACAACTCGTAGTTTCCCCTATAAAGGTATCCTATCAAGGATGGTAGAGGAGACATGCAACTAAAGAGGTGAACTACGAGTATAGAAACCCCCATATATGGTTTTGTTGTCACACCGGTTAGGAAAGACCTAAAGATGGAAAGACCTAAAGCTAAAACACCAGATCAAGCTATGACAATAGAGTACGTAAAGTCTGTAGCTAATGAAACCCTAGATCTAAGGTTAATAGCCACCGGTTAACATGTTTTGGACTATGAGGATTTAGAAAATGTAAATGTAGCCCAAAATGTATATGTTCAGTTACCATATAATTATTAAGCAGATCTAGGTAGTAAGTGCTAGTATAAATGGTCAATGTCACTACCTTGGGGGGATTGATGCTGAAAATGATAGTATGCCCAGAGTGATGAATTGAGGGACAATTAAGTTGAACTAACACTTAATGATGAAGGCTTGATGATAGATTTAACAATATCTCGGAATACAAGCCAGTCCGGAATGTAAACCCCAAGAAAATGAAGATTTCGACAAGGAGGGCGAATTACCCAAAGATTAGTGCCTCATTTTGTGTGGGCAGATCGAGTCAAAAGATGATGTAGTAGGAGACCTAGGGGTTTCAAGGTAAAGTCGTAAATACCCAGATGCCAAAATTTCCAAATTCTAAGTAAAACAAGCTCGATGAATTTTCCTGCTTACTAAACTAGGGTTTGAAGAAGTAAAATATGCAGCAACAATTGAATAGAAAAATAAAATGGAGAAACTTAACCAGGAAAACTTACTTGATGTTTGAGGAAGTATGCCGAAGTGACGAGGACTATCCTTGCACAGATCAAATGGAAGAATGACGAAGATCCCACTCTAGACAAGTCACCCAAGAATCCACAAAAGCACCCTCTCTCTTGCCAAGCCAAGTAAGAAACAATGAGACCGACAAGAAAAATAATGAATGCAAATGAAAAGTTGAAAGATAGGAGAAATGATTGATCACAAGACAAAATCACTCCTTGTTAAACCATGATTTAAAAGAGAAACAGTGTGAGTCTCCCCAACTAATGCGCCCTCCTCAAATCGCCCTCTTCACCTGTAAGTAAAAATAAGGATAAAAAAATACGAGATACATCTACCAAGATCTTCCATTGCAAGCAAAAGATAGCTTCAATCAATCTCTAAGAGAAATATTTAATCATCCACACAAGTAATGAAGTCCCAAAATATTTTTCTCTTTTAGGAATCCAGAGCCAAGAATTTCGATGGAATACAATGAGGGTCCCACATCTCTTAAATAGATCGAGAGTGTGTCTGCATTCTAACTAACATCAATCCAATGTTTGAGACTAAAACATCATCACAAAGACCAATTCAAAGGGGGCGCACTATTGCCCAATGACACTTGAGGAAAGACAAATAATACATAAGTGTGATATGCCATGATGATACATATAAAAAGGGGGTCTCCTTAGGGGCTAAAGTCTCCCTAGGCACCCAAGTACAACTACATAATGATATAACAATGATGTCCAATGTTTTCGCATGGTCAAGTGCGCCTCCTCCAAGGAGACGTCCTCCCTAGGACCACAAAAAATAATATGAGCTCGTTTGTAAGATGCAAGGCATGAAACATGTGTGGAAGGCTCCATCTCATCATACTGTAACATCTTCAAGCTAGTTCCTATCTAGCATTAGCCAAATCGATTTTCTTTGTGTAGCCATGGTCATTTTTCATGAAAAAAAGCCTAAAAGTCACTGCTGTATAATAAAAGTGCCATTTTGCCCTTTTCTTTTGCCCAAAATAATAATTTGATTGTACCAAGTGATTTGAGACCTCCAAAATAGTAATAATGATTACTCATACCACATATGCCCATTTGTTAATCCTTAGACTACCATTCTTTTTTTCTTACCACCCATTTATGCCCATTTATTAATCCTTATAATTTCTTTGATTATTTTAATTAAATATTACTCATTTATTAATTTTGAGAAAATATCTAATTAAGTGCAAAATAATCTTCAGAAACTTAGGATAAGTGGGTCTAGGGTTAAATGGGCGACTCAGCTTAGAAAACGAGCACCCATTTGTCAAAATCCACCCTCAAACCACTTAATTATTACATTTTGAAAATTTTCAATTAAACCATAGGAAAAATGGCTTAATTAATTGAAAAATTTAATTATTGAAAAAAATTTAAAATAAAAATTCGAGGACGTCCCCTAAATTTTTTTCGAACAATGTTTTAACACGCCTAGGGACCTAGGCAATGACCATAGGAGATACCAATAGTGTCTAGTAGGTTCATATTTTACAGTTGGACTCTAATAACCCCCCAAGGCCTAACCGCCAAATTCGGGCATTCCAGCTTTGGAGGTTGCAGGAGAAAAACTCATTGATTATTACTTGGCTAAAGGCAAAGCATAATCGATAAGGGAAAAAACTCCTTGGAATACCTTGCTTGATTGTCAAGTCTTAGAGAACTGGGCCACTTAAGACCCCCCTACTAGCACACTTTATTACAAACTCCATGGGGTATGGTCATTTCGACAAAAAAAGGGCTAGCCAAAACAGGTTATGGTCATTTCGACAAAAAAAAGGCTAGCCAAAACAGGTTAAGTCTGGAACAAACTGAACTTCTGAACTCTGGAAACGAACATGCATCATGTTCAATAACTGGCGGCTCAATAGAAGTTCAACTATTGTACAAAATAGTTGGTAACATATGGCATTGTCTTATCGCATTCATCCAACTATTATCCTCAAGGAAATGGTCTAGCTGAGTCAAGTAATAAAAACTTAATGACCATAATCAAGTAAACAGTTGGTGATAATAAGAAAGCATGGGATAACGAGATTAAGTATGCTTGATGGGTTGATAGGATTACTAAGAAAAGTTCAACCGAGAAGAGTCCTTTCAAACTTGTCTATGGCCTAGATGTCACCTTACCAATCCATTTAAAGCTTCCAGTGTATCAGCTTCTTCATAACTTTAGCTTAGATGACGATGCCATTCAAAACAGAGTTAACCGGTTGATTGAGTTAGATGAGAACAGAAGGAAGTTCCTTGACCAGAGTATCGGAAATTTAGATAAAATTAAGAGGACTTTTGATAAGTCTACCAGACCTAGATCCTTTAAAGTAGGTGACACAGTTTTGTTATGGGACAAACGAAGGGAAAAACTGAGAAAACATGGAAAGTTTGATAACCTATCGATGGGACCTTATATCATTGACGAAGTAGCAGGCGCTAATTTTTTTTTAATCTAAATGACCTGGAAGGGGAAAGATTAAGCCTTCCAGTGAATGGCCTTTTGCTCAATATTTTCTTCACCGAGACGGTTTGATGCCTTTATTGGCATCGGTGGTATCAGGGCCTATTTCTAAACTTATCTTTGCATGTATTTTTTTTATGTATCATATTTTTGTATTATAGATGTTGTATCACAGTACTAACTTTGAAGGTTTTGTTGTATATTAGTGTTGTAAAATGGTTTCTTTGTTTGTACATTATATACTAACTTTGTGCAATAGCCAGATTTTACCTACTAAGTCATACTTAGTCGGTATTATCAAGTGAGTCGGGTGATGAGAACAAACACTTGTTCATCTTTCGGAATTCAGAAGTCATTCAGGCTTTTTCTGGGAACTTTTTGTTATTTTTTTGTAACACATGTTCATACCTCCTTGGGGAAATTGTAAAAAATGTCCTAGCATTTAATTTTTTATAAAAGGCTTGGCTTCCTTGACTTGAGCATCAAGCTGACTAGCCCATAGTGTTTTTTCTCTTTTTTATTATTGGTTGTTGAACAAACGACTAATAATTTATGAGTTATTCACTAACACCTCCAAAGTTGGGGTAGTCGTCTTGGTGTTTCGGCCTTAGGAGGTTATTAGAGCCTACGTGTTAGTGTTTTTCAACATGCTAGGTGTTATGTCTAGATTTTGTTCTTAGCCTACGAGTGTTATTTCTTTAAAAAAATTGATTTCTTATTACTTTACATTTTTGAGTTAGTTTGAGATTTTCATTTTTAGTAATAAGTATATTTTTGGTTGATTTTACGCTTGTAATGATCTTGATTTATTTTATTTTATTGGTTTTGAAGTTTTCTTTTGGGCTTGTTACTTAATGTATATCTTTAAAGTCTGAAAAACTTATAATGAATTTTGTTCTAAGCTTTATCTTTATGACGTAACCCTCGTTTTTGAGTCATTGTTAAAAAATATTCAAAAAAGGATTCCTGTAGCAGCTCTGTTTTTCCTGTTTTTGTCATTATCATTGGGAGTAGATTACCAGGTGATGGAAACGAATTTTGGAAAACCAAAAGACATTTTTGTCTACAACAGACTCATTCACGAAAACCTCTTTCAGGTTTGCAACAACTATAATCGTTTGAGAGATTCGAATTCATCTTTGTGGCCTATTTTTCAGGGTTTGACAATTTAATCATTTACTGTTTTAGTCACAAATTTCCAGCACGGATTTCGATCAATTTAAGGGGAATTTTTAAGAACCAAGAGAGGTTTTTGTTCATGACGGACTCATTTAAAAAAATCTCTCTCAGTTTTTGCACAGGTGTCTCGGATCGAGAGATATGGAGGCATCTTTGAGACCCAAAATTTCAGAAATTTGTCAAATTTCCCCAAATCCGATTTGCTCTTTTTGGTTAATTGTCTTTAAAGATTTTGAGTTAGCATCTAACTGTTTCAAATTTCGACCTAGCAAGTAGTTATGGAACTACCTTACCTTTGGATGATAAAAAGAAGACAAACATACAGTTTAGGGGTTGGAATTTTAACTCAAGGAGAGGCTTTTTGAGCTGTGATATCTCAAGCTAGCACTTATAACTCTTATGTAAGTTGATGACTGTTGATTATATATAAACTGATAAGCCTTTTTCCCTGTCATGCTATTTCATTTCTGATTTGGTTGATTGCTCAGTGTACAATTTCATTTATTGTTTAAAGGTTTTATTCATGTAAATGCTTGTAGCCTGTGGGTGGAATTAGTATTTCATGTGTAATGTTTATGGCTTATTGGGATGTGTTTGATCCCTAGTTTATCTAACTTGTGCATGATTCAGTTCTATATTAGCTTGTGAATGTTTATTACCTCTTTGCTTATGAAGCTTTAAACCAAAACCCCAAAAAACCAATTTCATTCTTTTGAGATTGTGTTAGCTTGTTTTTTTGGTAGTCTAGGAACAATTTCTAGCACAAACATCTTTGGCGCCGTTGCCGGGGACGAAGCTGAAGCATACATTCCCTGGGTTTTTATCATTGAACTGATTTTGAGAGGTGGACAAAACCAGCAAATCATTTAGACTACTTTTTACCAGACAGTATCCACAGTGGCTACTAGGAAGGTTGGAACAAGAAGGAGACCTACTTCACCATTACACCTAGGTGTCTCAGATCCAGAGCAAATTTTGAAAGAAGCTAGGAAAATTAAAAAATCACAGTCATCCCCAGCTTTATGTAGCCCTAATCAATTTGACCTACTGTCACCCTTTCCATTTTTCAAAGAAGAAAAACAAGATTCATCATGGTTAACACCTTCTACACCTATTAGCAGCTTTCAGGTTTTTACTGACCCATAGTCCTTTAAGAAAGCAAAAACTCAGTCTCCCGGAAAGATCCCTTTGTTTCAATTCAAAACCAACAAAAGCTTGTTTTAGCCCAGTTCCAGTCTAGTAAACAAACCTTTTTCTTCACCAAATCCTAGTAGTTCCACAATGGCTGGACAATAGCCTTTGGACATGATGGATAGAATGGTTGCTGCTAGGTATGCACCGTTAGTCCTTCCTCATCCATTGAATGCCCTTCCAGGAGGGGATTATCAAAAATATTTGCCAAGGTTCAATGGGCAGGGAGAAACAACTGCTGAAGAGCATTGGGATGCCTTTCTTAGCTATGCAGACAACCAAAACATTGAAGCAAAAGATGTATGGATTAGAGTGTTTGTGCAAATTCTGGATGGGGAAGTTAGGAAGTGGTTCAGGGAATTACCAGCAAATTCAATCACTTTGATAGAAGAGTTTCAGGATGCATTTATGAGGCAACGGGGTGATACAAAGGACCACACTTACTATATTACTGAATTTGGAGCCTTAAGGAGGAAGAATGATGAAACCATAGCAGATTTTTCTAAAAGGTTTAACAAGATGTATGGTAGAATTCTAGCAAAAATCAAACCCTCTAAAACTTCAGCAAAACTTACCTATGCAAATGCTTTTGATCATGAGTTTTCTTTACACCTGAGAGAAAGAAGATCAGTCAGTCTATTGAACATGCAAGAAGCAACATTAGAGGTAGAATCCAATATCCTAGCTTCTAATAGACTGAAAGTGAATTCAGATCAGCAAGCTTATGATAGAAAAGATAAAAAGGAGGCTGCTCTAGTAGTTTCAACATCACAATCAACTGATAGTAAAATTGATGAAATGGCTAAATTAGTAAAAATTTTAACAACAAAATTAAACAAATTGGAATTGGAGAAGAGTTCAAACAGGCCTGCTCAAGAAGGGGAAAGAAACCCTAATAACCCTAATCAGTTTAGACACTAGTTTGCACCTAGGTTTATTCCTAGAGAAAGAAGGAATACTGATATACAAAGGGAGAGAAGAGAAGCTGAAGATTAGAAGGTGCCACCACCACTCCAAAACAATGTCATTGATGAAGGAGAAGAAGAGGAAGATGAGCAGTTTGAAGATACAAATCAAGGCATAAATAATTTTGGGGAACTGTTGACAGAAGGTTTTTTAACTGAAGAAGATTATTTAAATTCTGAATATTATGATGCAAATATTTTTCAGACAGAGAATGATTTAGGTCTTGAAGTAACAACTGAGAAATGCCAGTTTGAACCCAAGAGGACTATTGGTTTAAGGTTAGGACCAAAGCAGGTTGCTCAAGACCCTAGAAAGAAAACAGTTCTTCCTCCTAAACAATCATGCAGTCAAACACAGGAAAAAGGGCAGAATCAGGGCAATTCAAAAAAGGTTATTGAAGTTGAAGAAGTAAATAAGAATATGCAGAATTTTAGTTTTTAAAATGAGTTGTGTAAAATTAAAGTTCCAATGCCTTTTACTGAGTTGATAAAAAATCCTTGTTATAAAAATTCAGTTTTAAAGATGATGGGTTCAACAGCTGGTCAAATACCTTCAGATACAGTAAACCTACAAGAAGAGCATCTTAGAATTTTCATTGGTTCCGCATTCGCTGATAAAACTGAAAGTGATTCAAATTCATCTCCACCATTCTATATAACATTAACACTTCATGATCATATGATTCATAATTGTTTACTTGATTCTGGTGCTTCTCACAATTTGATGCCTAAGGCAGTTATGGAGGCTTTAGGGTTAAGTATTACAAAACCCTATCAGGACTTCTATGCATTTGATTCTAGGGCTGTTAAATGTTTGGGAGTGATTAAAGATATGGTGGTGAATTTAACACAATTACCTATGAAAAGTGTTATCATGGATGTTGTTGTAGCAGATATTGCTCCCAAATTTGGAATGTTACTTTCTAGGTCTTGGGCTAAGAAGGTAGGGGGTACCTTACAAATGGATTTGTCATATGCAACAATTCTTGTTTTTGGAGGTGAGAATAGGAGGTTGTATAGAGAATTACAGTTTGCTTAGATTGTTATTGATGATAGGAATCCAATAAATCATCCATTATATGCTGTAGAAAAGGATTTGGGCTCTTGCATGTTACACTTCAGTGATGACAATATAGCTGGTATGTTACAGGTTGAGAGGGGAAAACCAGTCAAGCATTCCGTAGAACAAAAGGATGAGTTGTGGCAAATGTATTTTGATGGCTCCTCATCCAAGGAAGGAGCAGGAGCAACTATTTCGTTGATTTCCCCTGGTGGTGAATCAATAAGTTTGATGTATAAGTTGGAGTTTTGTGCAAGGGGAGGCTCAAGAGCTACTGTAGCAAGTTAAGGTTCAAACTCTCATGTAATTTTCTAGACTGATTATGATATATATTACTGATAAGCCCTTATTATCTTCATTATTGGTTTCATTTATGGTTTGTTAAATCACTCAATGTGCAATTTCGTTTCTTGTATAATGTTTTATTCATGAAATGCTTATAGGTTGTGGGTGGAACTCAGTCACTTGTCTTTACTCTTTATGGTTTATTTGCTATATATGACTTATCTCAGTCCTTTATCTTTACATGAGTTAGTACTTGTTTTAGCTTGTTTAATGTTACTCTCTTGTTTATGAAATTTTCAGACCAAAACAATACAAAAGATAGTTTTACTTTGTTTTATTTTAGAGATTGTGTTGGCTTGTTCTTCTAGTAGTCTGGAACAATTTCTAGCACTAACACTAGGCATTGAAATTGAATTGTATGGACATGTACTAGGTCCCCTAAAGTTTCGTCAATTTTCGAGAAAATCATTTTTTTTTAATCCCGTTTTTAAGCCATTTTTTAATGGTTTAATTAAAAATTTTCAAAATGTAATAAAAGTCATATACAGAGTCCGTTTCTGACGCGTGGACACTCATTTTCACACCTAGAGCATCCACTTTACCCCAGGGACCACTTTCCACATCAGTCGGGCAGTCAGAACACCTTGTGGAACATTATTCAGCTAAAGATGCATCAGAAGAGCATTTGAATGCTAAATTACATCAATTTGGCACCATGGTCAAAGTTTGAAAAGGTAGTCAAATGAAAATATATTTGATTGGGGTGACATGGCATGGGTCCCCTTTAAACTTACGATCCTTTCTAACTTAAGATTATAATAAAACATGGTTATAAAGTTTTGCATGAAGTGATTTGAGCTCACATGAAGGAAGGGTGACGTGAGCATTGGAAGCTAGCGAATGGGGAGAGGGGGGTGGACCCCCCTCACTTTGAAGCTTATTTTTTAATTAGACTTTGGTCTTTCCCTATGCTAGCGAATCATGTGTGGTGACATCACCCACCAACTCATGAATCTCATGCGTGAAGGAGAGAATGATGCTGATTTGAGGTTGGTGAGTGGTTTGGCTATGTGTTGGATAGTGGGAGAGCTGGGTGAGTTAGGTGTGAGAGGTGTCATTCACCTCTTCAGTTCAGAGTCAGGTAACTCCAGGTTTATCTTCAGTGTTGGTAGCCCCACCAGGGTTTTGCTCTAGCTATAAATAAAGCCTTTGCCTCTCTCACAAACTAGTTGGGTTTGGAGTAAGAGAGCGCATGCTGTTGTAATCTATTATGCTATTTCTTGCTTGATAATAAAAAGCTTGGGAGGATAATGGTGTGTTGCTTTGGTGTGTGGGCCAAAATTGTTACATTTTCATTAGGTAACCAATTTCTTTCTTGCATTTTTTGTTTACTTTGGATATAGAACTTGCCTCACTAGGATTCCTCCGAATTCGTAGGAATAGGAATTGTAAGTAAGTTTACTTTCATTTCTATTTATTCATGTATGCTTAGAGATCAAGATTTGCGTGACAAATAAGTTTATTTCCATGCTATTTTAGTCTATTTTTATATATGTTTTCAAGATCTCACTGGTGTGCAAAGTTTGTGATTGAGTTTTAGGGTATCCAGTTTAGAGGAAGTGTGGATCTAGTTTGACTCTATTCATTCTCCAACAGTCTCCAATAACATAGTGCCTCGACATCCCACTACGAAGTCTTTGAGCAAATCTTTCGCGGCAACAAGTTCTTTCTCCATCTCTTTCTCTTTGTAAAAAATCATTTTATCCTTTGGTTACTTTTCTTGCTTTTGTAGATCTATCATGTTTAAAGTTAAAATCTTTCTTTAGATCTCGCTTGCAAGTCCTTAAATCTTAGATCTAAAGTGCTTTAAAAGTCTTTTGTTTTCAAGAGTAGATCTGGCATAGGAAAGTTCAATTTTTTGCAAGGCATTTTTAGTAAAATTTATAACTTGCATGAAATAGTTTTCCTTTCAAATCTTATAGTTACATTTAGCATAAAAGTGCAAATCATATTGGCTGCCCAAAAGGCAAGCCAAGATCCCAAGGAAAGCTTGCTTTCCTTGGTTCATTTTTGCAATTTTTTTTACTGTTTAACTTAGAATTTTTTTCGGTAATTTTTGTGTTGCCTAAAGACATTTCTAAAGTGTTTTTGGGCACTTTCTACTAAACTTTGCTTGCTGGTTTTTAGCAGGTCTGTCCAAAAAGAGGAGGCCATGTGTCTGGTTTGGGCCATCTGAAGCTCTCCAGGAGTGCCCCCTTCGGCTGCTACCACTTTTGGAACTTTTTGTAAACCCTTGGATTCATTTACTGTAAGAACCAAGCGATATTTTTCAAGTAGGCATTGTAACCAAATTAATAAAAGATCTTTCCGAGTAGGCTCTTTCGAGCCCACTCCCCATCCCCCCAGGGGGGAATCCGCGTTTTTTGTGTTTTTTGAATTTTTGCTTTTGCAGTACTGTATACTTTGAATTGTCATTTCAATTATTCCATACTCTTTAATTCAAAGTAACAATACTACTTACCCCACGACTTTCCCACTGGCCCGAAAGGGGAAAGAGATGCGTGGTAGGACTAATTAGACAATGTGGAGTTTTTCTTTCATGTTTGTCTTTATTTGCAAGCCTTTCTTTATTTAAAATCAACCCCCCCTCGCTATCTCGATTGAGGTCCATTTGGACTGAAAGAGATTCTTGGAGGGTTTTCTTTTTAACAAAGAAAACAATGCTTTAAAAATCTTAAAACTTTACAAGACTCCGTTGTGTATGCTCTGCATTGGCTATGGTTCGTCCGATTTGCTGACTGCATCAAAAGCAACGTGGGTGACTAGAATAATTACTTCTCACATTTCAATAAACTTCCCCAGGTGAAAATCCAACGCCTCGAATTAAGCCGTTGCGGTGGCAAATTACCCAAAGGTAGTAGGAACAACTGGTCAGTGACCTCAAGACACAACTAGGCTATGCCTTTGCGGTGTAGTGTTGAACACCGTCTCATAGACTCCAACCAACCTACATATTCCTTGTGGGTAGCCTTATCGGTTAAGGGTTTTGGACATACTCCCCGTACCCTCGGGTATATTGGGAGTCCCCTTCCCCCCTAAGTTAATTCACTCGTTTTCTCACATTAACGTAAAATTGACCAAGAGCACTTGCAACATTTTCCTTTCAGCATAGCAACAAAACTTTATTTGTGGACTCCATTTGGCACTGGTTCTCTTTTGTATAATCATTTGTTTCCATTTGCTTTGATATATTATATCTTGATCTTTATGCTGTTGTACTTAAATTCCGTTGCAAATATCTTGTATTAAATATTTCCTTTCATCAAAACTCTTAAATAACTCAATCATCACCATAAACGCTAAAGCCTTAACAACCTTAGCAATTAATAGGGTCTACCCCCCTTGGCTTCGTTAGGAGTTTGCCTAAACGAAGGAGTCAAGAACAAGGTGACAACCTTGACTCGAGACTTGCCCCCAAGGACACACCAAGTGGCTTGAATATTTCTGCCACGTTCCACCTTAGGTGTGTGAAAGGTGGCAATAGAATGGAGGATGGTCTTCTTTGTTGGGATCTTTATTATGCAAAACAATAGGAGTATCTTCATTGAAATTATTTTGTTTCTTAGTAGGATTCTCAATCGGTTTGTTCATAGTTGTCTCTTTTGTTTTGTTGGCTACCTTCTCCTTAGTCTTTTCAGTAATTGCTTCTTTAGGTTTCTCAAGATTATTTTCCTTAGGTTCCTCTTAAGGTTTTCATGAAAATATCCCTTTGACTAAGAATTTTCAGGATCTCAATTACTAGGATAGGGATTTTAGCACTAGACAACCAATTACCCAAATCAATATTTAGATCTACATGGGGAGAGTTTTTTACCTTTGGCATGTCTTGATCTGAGTTAGTTGGGATGACATTCCTTCTTCTTTGATAGACCATGCCTTTGTATTTCTCCATGATATGCTCAAGAGTAGGTTTCTCACAAAAAATCTTTGTAGCATTATGCTTCTCTTGACTATACTCCCTTGCTTGTTTCCACTTTTCTTTGGAGATGGGATGGACATTCCTGGTATTATTTATATACTTAGGATATCTAGGATAACCCACAAAATTGCTTGTCTCAATCTGTTCTTCCTCCATTATGTAACAAAAATATAGACAGGGAGATTCTTCATGGAATTCTTCACAAGATCTCCAATAGGGAGGAACCTCCTCAACCATGTTGTTTGTTTCAAGTTGGTTAGGAGGTCTTTGCTCTTGGGGAGGATACTTCTTCCATTCTGGATTTGGCCTTGGTTGAAAACTTCTTTCATTTTGAGCAATGTGAGTTTTCTCCATGGTCATCAATCTATTTTGGGATGCATTCAGTTGGGAAGTGTGGTTGACCATCATCTGTTTCATCAATTATGTTATTTCCTTAATGGAGTCCTTAGTTTGATCTTTACCTTTTGGCTCAACTGCTTTTCCCTTGGAATCATGTGATTTTGAAATGGAAACACTACTTCTAGAAAACCCAGGTAGATTGGATTTTTTGGATGCTTGCATGTTTTTGTCTATTTTTTCAGTAGTTTCCATAGCACCATGAAGAGTGGTTGGCTCCTTATCTCTAAGCTGGTATCTCATTTCTCCTTCAAAGGCTTCTATGTAGTAGATGGGAATTGATGCATCAGGAGGTTTAATATCTTTATGCAACCTTGAAACCAAATCATTGAACTTTTTATTGAACTCCTTGATTGTCTCATTTTCTTTCTTCTTAGTTTCAGTCAAGGCAGCTAACAGGTGTTAGTTCTCTTTCTTGTCACCCCATCTTGAATTGAAGGTTGTCTCAAACTTTGCGAAGGTTTTGATGCTATTATCGGCCATATTGGAGAACCATTCAAATGCATCAGCTTCTAAGGATAAAGCAAGAGCCTCATCTTTACATCTTCAAAATTCACATTATGGCACCACTTGGCATAACATTGCGCAAAAAATAATAGATGAGACTTAGCAGTGATGGAATCATTACCATGGAAAGAGGGAACCCAAAGTCCTATTTAATGGCCTTATCAGGGATTTGATGAGGATAACCAGCAATGGCGGTAAAGTCCAAGGGTTTAAAAAGATCGCCCATGTTGGTAGGTGAATTACTTGATTGAGGATTAACAAATAACGGTGAATGTCAAGGATTGACTTAGATCTATGATTTTAAAGGATCCTACAAGAAGCTAGCTTGCTTTCTCCTATGATAGACTTGTTTAGGCTCAGGGATGAATTGAAGCAAGCCTTCAGAGTTTCTTCTTGTTGAATGCCTTGGTAAATTTAAAAATAGTGGAGTCGCCAGATGATCTGAGTAAAATTATTCAAACTTTAACATTTATCAAATAAAGCGTAAAAAATAAAAAAGAAAACTCAAAGTCGTATTCTGGGAATAAAAAGACTTATCCCCGACAACGACGCCAAAATGTTGTCGCCTAATTCGCACCTCGGGTTACGTGGCATAAANACCTTGGGGGCAAGCAAGAGTCAAGTGTTGTCACTTGATCTTGACTCCTCCGTCTAGGCTCTCTCCTAGCGAAGCCAAGGGGGGTGGTCCCTAGTAAAAATAAACTATGGTGTTTAATCTATGAAAATATAACAATTAGTCTAGGAGATGAGATAAAATAAAACTTTGAAACCAAGATAACTGCAAATAATTTAAATGACTAGCATAAATAAGATTTCACACAACACAATGATTAACTTAAGCATAAAATAAGCAAGATTGCCAAATAGACCAGTGCCAATGGAGTGCTTGTGTAAAGGGGTGCTAGTGAAGTCTCAAGAAGTATTGCAGTTGTCTCGGTTGGTCAATTTTAAAATTATTAAATGAGTAATCAGGGAGTGGGTCAATTCTTGGTAAGTTTTATTATGAATGTGGTAATGATCTTTATTATTACGAGGAGATGGTATTCCAGATATACCTGGGGGTACGAAGAATATGTCTGGATTTACCAAGGAGTGGCTCTCACAGTGACGTGGGCTAGATGGAGTTGCAGGGCTGTGTTCAACACTATACCAAACGAGGATGTAGCCTAACAGTACCCTACGGTCACTTTCTAGTGGTTTTCGCTTCACTTGTAGAACTTCCCCATGACCTGGTAAAATCGCATGAAGTGCCGGATTTTCAGTTGTAGGGATTGATTGATGTGTTTTACTAATTACTAGTCACTTCAATCCCTTACTGATTGTCCCACCGATCCGGCCAAAGGCCTGCAATGGTCACAAGGCCATACGAGGAATGAAGTCTTGTAAATTTTAAGTTTTTTAGGCACTAAGTGTGAATTTTTTAAAATCTGAATGCCGATACTCTCGTTACCGAGAACACAACTGGATTGATTAATTTTACTTTAAGAACTTTAAAATGAACTGAAAAAATTAAAGAAAAACTAAAGAAATGAAAAAAAAGTGAAACAGTGCGAATCCTCCCTAGGGGATGGGGTGTGGGCACTTGGTTGCCCTCTTGCTTCTCTTTTTTACAATGATTTAGAGATGGGAAATACTTGTGCTCCTTTGTAGAATAGGAAACACAAGCTTTTTTACAATTTAGGGCAGTAAAGAAATGGCCATTGAGAGAAGTATGAGAAGAGGGATCTCAGGTTTGACTGGGATCTTCAAAATTCCGCCAGAGTGCCTCTTTGTTCGATCAATCTCTGCTGCAAAACAGCGAACAAACTTTGATCAAATATGCTAGATAATCATATTAAAACATAAAAAATTTGACCAAAAAGTTCAAGTACTTTAAAGATAGAAAAATTCTAGATATTAAACTAGTACTTGCTTGTGATTAGATCTTGTAAAATGCTACTTTAATAATCAGATTTGAATCTTTAAATGTGGATATATAAATCAGAAAGCTAAGATCATGTCCAATATTTTAAAGAGAGTTGAATATGCAATAAGAATTAGTAACTAAGAAAATTGAAGTTTTGTGTGATGGAAAGAAAGGAGAAGAAAAATGCCCCAAAGCTTGGAAGCTTGGGCAATGGAGTTTTTTCGAGTGGAGAGCAGAGGGATTTAGATCTTCTTCAAACGAACGTAGAGGTATGATGGAATCAAACAAGAACCAACACTCCTTTACGCTAGATATCCTTGCATAGTTTGAAACACCCTCATGGGTGCTCATTTTTTAACTCAGAGCACCCACTTAAAACACTGCTGTAACTTCACTTTTAACAGACAGAAAATAAATATTTAGCACGCCATTCAATCACACTGTACTCAGAAATTTTCGGCCAATGGCCTTGGAAAAACCCACAAGGGGAAAACCAGTCAGAGAGAGAGAGAGTTTATTATTTCTTCAGGATAAAAATCAAACATCAAATTTACGGTAAAAAATCTAACTTATGTCAACCCAGAAATTTGACCAACAGACTGTCTCAGTTTCCGTGCTTTTGTTGTCTCGATTTCTATGCAAACTCCCTTGAAAAATGTGCTAGAAATATCAACAAAATTCATCTCTTAAAAACTGTGCCAACAACCTGATAATCTGTACTGTACGGTCAGCATTTAATGCTGCTGTACAGCCTCGAAATCTGTGCCAAAAATTAATTCCCGTTGCCTCGAGATGTGTGCTGTACCTTCCCTTGAAAACTGTGCCTGAAAAGTTATCTTGAAATCTATGCCAAATCTGTACTGTACGGAACCGTACTTTTGCTCCTCAATTTTTGTGCACACTAATTAATGTTGCCGTACTTCCTCCTCGAAATCTGTGCAAGTATTAATGGCTCCTCAAAATTCGTGCCCACCAAAACTTCACTAGCAGGCTGCCTCGAAATTCGTGCCCTCTCTCTTTCAACGCTCTCTTCTTCAATCTTCTCACAAGAATGAAATGCTTTTGCCTTTTCTTTGCTTTTTGCTCACAACCTTAGGTAGGTGAAGAGGCATCTAATCCAATGGCTAGGAATGAATTAGATCAACGGTTGAAATTACATGCTTATATTTTATTTCTAAAATATTAATTTTACTCACCGACTTAAATTTATCAAAAACCGACTTTAATCCCTAAAGTCAAATTAAATGTCACTTAAGTCATTTAATGCAAGGTTCACTTTATTTCCCTTCACTAAGTGACTAAGGCTAAAGTCATTTAGGGGAACACTTCCCTAGGTACAAAATTAACATTTTCTTTCATAGTTTAAAAACCATAGAATTTTTTTTATTAGGGACCGCCCCCTTGGCTTCCCTAGGAGTTAGCCTAGACGAAGGTGCTGAGTATCAGGTGACAACACTTGGCTCGAGCTTGCCCCCAAGATCGCACCCAGTGGCTTGAATATTTCTGCAATGTGACTCGAGGTGCGAATTAGGCGGCAACACTACCCACTCAATCCACCTTAAGAATGATGCCTTTGACATGGAGAGAAGTCGCCCTCATCCAATGGAGAGAATGACACCATTACCAAGTCAAACTAATCATACTTTGTCACTTTCCCATTGACTTTTGACCATGTCACTTTGTGCCATTTTGTTGCATTTTTAGCATTTAAATGGCGTTTTGATGCCCCTTTAAGCAAAATCGCTCCAAGTGATGATTTGGTTGCCCAAAACCTAGGAAAAGGACTTTGCGGTAAAGAAGACGCTTTGAGTCTAAAAACGAGCATCCCTACATCAAAATCAGACTTCAGATCACACTTTTATCACATTTTGAATTTTTCCTTTTAAACCATTAAAAATGGGATAATTATGTAGGAAAAATTTATTTTCTTGGAGTTGAACAAAAACTTAGGGAGACCTAGCACATGTCCATACGACTCAATACCAATGCCTTGCATGTTTATATACATTGACACATGAACTTTAATAACCTCCTAAGGCCTAACCACCAAGACGGCCATTCCAGCTTTGGAGGAGCGGTGAAAAACTCGAAAATCATACATCGCTTATTCAACATTGCATAATTTACAAGGGAAAAAACACCTTGGAATGATCGGATTAACGTCTAAGTCTTACGAAGCCAAGTCCTTTACAAACAGTTTGCCATGCTAGTACATTTATTACAATTTACCCAATGGGGTATGAACATGTGGTACAAAAAAATCAAAAGGCCAAGAAGGCCTAATGGACTTTTGAACTCTGATCATGAACTAGTGTCCTTGTTCAAACATTGCCGGCTCACTTGAAATCCAACTAAGTACAACTTAGCTGGTAACAAGGTTAACATGTTTTGCCCTAGTCAGGAACTCCGCAGCCCATTAATTAAAAGTGAGTGCTGTTATTAAGTCTTTAAAGCATACTTCATGGTCATTATATAAAGGACAACTCTGCAGCAGTCATGAGGACTCTGCAGCAAGCATAGATTCCCACTAAGATAATGAAACAGCAATTGTAAATCATTCTGTAGCATAACTACTTAGCACATTCAGATCTAATAACACATGCATCCAAAATAATCCATCACAATCCTTAAAGCTACCAAAATACATCAATTTACAAGTAATAACTAGATAAACTGAAATGGCAAAAATCGAACGTTTGGGGCTTATGGTGGCTAAATGGACAGGAAAAAGATGAACAAAAAAGGCCAAGTCTTGGGCTTATCAGTACTCTTAATTTTGCTATCAGTGCTTGCTGTAATTTCGAGTTCTGTTGACTAATTTTGGTCATTAGAGGAGATTTATATAACTTTATTTTATTTATCTCTCTTTAGACACACACACACACTGCCACTTTCCCATTCCCTAAAAGCTTCAAAATGTTGTTTTCAATTTTTTTTTTGTTTTCCTCTTTCAGATAACTTTACATCGAACTATATTATTATTAAATTTAATTCTGTTTCAGGTTCTCAAGAAATCTCAGAAAGGGAGGAAGAAGAAAAAGAGGGACGATAGTCAAGTGGATCCAGTCCAATCTGGGGACAATAGTGGTTTGCAAGATGCCACTGAAGATGCAAGCAAAACAAGAGATTTCCATTCTGATAAAGTAAAAGACGGGCCAGCAGAATTCCATGAAGAGAAAGCAAACTCAGATGTGCATACAGATGATGCAGAGCAAGGTGACAGCATGTTCAAAGATGATAGTGTTAGAAAAGTGCAACACAACAGCAGTTTGAATAATGCTGATGAACTCGAAGAAGATGAAATAGAATGCATGGAAGAGAACTGTGATGATAGATCAGAAAACTTACCAGATGATGTTGAAGGTAGCTCAGAAGATGATAACCATGCAGGCAGGACAGAAGCAAATTTTGATATCCCCAAATATATCTCCTCTTTTGCTGACAACACTATTGTTCAGAATTACTGTTGGTTGCTTAAATTCTACAAGACCAATTCTCTTGCTACAAACCATTATATTATCCGCATGTTGCAGCGTATTTGTGATGATTGCATGTTGGCACCAATGCTTTACCAGGTCATTTTAACCTTAAATTACAATTTGAATATCGTTTGAGGCTATGTAATATTTAATTACAGATTTAAGTTGGTTTTTTTTATTCTAACTAAGAAATATTTTATGCAGCTATCTCTATTTTGTATATTCTATGAGATTCTTTCTGATCAGAAGACATTACAGTCAGATAGATACAAAAATATTGTTGAATTCCTTACAAAACTGTTACGTGCATTTTTCAAAAAGATGAAGGATAAGCCGTTTCTTTTGTTGGAGATACTTTTCTGGAAGACCCGCAGGGAGTGTAATTTTATTAGTGCAGATCACATGCTGTCTGAGATGACCAAATGGAAGAACAAAGGGGATTCCTCCAAGCAAAGAGGCCTTGCTGATGCTCTGGGTGATGACGCAGCTGATGACACTAACATAGGGAAGAGTACAGTGGGGTCACATAAGAGAAATCTTGCTGAATCTCTTGGTGATGATGAGGCTGATATGCCCTTAGATGAATTTGATCACCATGAGTAAGAAATTGTCTTCAGTGACTGTAGATATGATGATGCTAGTTTTTTTTTCTGCTTTCTGTTGGAACTTCTGGAAGGCTACTCGTGGGAATTTAATTCACTTCTATTTTGCAACATCTTAGTTTTCTGTCTCAGAAATCTTACCAGATTAAACATCATTTCCAGTGGGTTAGAGTCTATACAGTATCTAAAATGCTACCTTGGAAATTATTTAGGAAGAAGACCCTTGCAAAAGAGCAGAACCGGAGATCTCCTAAGAAGAGGAAGAGTCTTCTTTTTAATGATGAACATGAAGCTCAGATTAAAGAGCTTTTTGAGCAGTAAGTTTGTTTTTGTATGCCTTGAAAGTTTCGGTGAAGTTTAAGTTCCTGGGAAAAATTATTTAGTTGTTAACTTCATTTCTTAGTTTGTGTTTTCTGGAGCCTAAACTGTATATTTTGAAGGACATGACATATCTATGATATATAGCTGGAACAATAGAATTGTAAGTATAGAAATCAAATTTTTTTATGCATGAGAGCACAAAGATTTATTACGAATGTAAGATTCAAGGAAACGGTTCTTCTGATCATGCTTAATAGAGAACAGAGCCTGAAAATAATGCATCAAAAACATTAGTTAGGATTGAAGGTCTTAAAAGGATGCCTTTTCCATATGTAATGGAGTTAGTGATGTCATTGATGATTGCAGTAAATGCTCATCATATAGATAGTTGCTTGACCATGCTCATTTTGTACATATCAAAATTTATCCCATTGAAGAAGCATCAAATAGCACGAGAAATAGTTAAGCTAATCGATTGGCTATTTTCTAACTTTATAAATGCATGTTTCGTTCAACAAGCTTGCATTATCTAAATTGTACTGCAGGTTTATTCAAAATCTTTATTGATTACATCTAATGTTTTTTAACAGGTACAAAGGAATTAGAAGGTGCAGCCATATGATTGCAGAGGCACTTCATGCAGATGGAAAAATTTCAGCAGCCCAAGTTTCTCGCAAGCTTAAACAGCTTGGTCTCAAGGTTGGCTCAAACAAACAGAAATCTCAGGTTGTCGAGCTTTTTAATGATGAGGATGACGAGACTGCAGAAGATGTTGAAGATGGTGTTCTGGAGAAGCCTATTTCTGTTGGTATTCATGGCAAGACTGGCAGAAAAAGACAAATTTTGGATTCAGAGGATGATTCAGAAGATCAGACACAACAGACTGATTTGTTGAAGTATTCCCAACCTTCTTCCTATAGTTTTCTGTTACATATGCTTTTGATTAGATTGTTGACTCAATTTGAAAGTATTTATAATAAGGAATCACTAATCAGGAAAATGTGAATTTAACAGGAAGACAAGCAGGAAAATACGACTTTTGGATACAGAGGATGAGTCAGAGGATGAGACACTACGGAGTCATCAGTTGAAGTAGTTTCTAACATTTCCCTATAATTTAGAGTTTTCTGTTACATTTTCTTTAAATTGGGTTGCTGACTCAACTTCAAAAGGATTTTTAGACAAGGAAACACACTAATCAGGAAATTGTGATTTTGAAACAAAAAATGGAGAAGGATACAGATGTATTTATTTTTTACAATATTATGGATATGAAACAGCTGGATGTGGCATACATAAAAACAATTATATATGTGTGTGTGTAAAATATTGGTTCTTATGTATGATACCTATTATAAATCATATCTCATCGAGAAGTATAGTTATTTTTCAAAATAATCCTGGATTTTAATGCTCGAGGGTTATTGCAATTTTATGTGGTTTTGAATATTTTAACTTGTAAACTTGTGAAATGATTACTGAAACACTGGCCCAATAGATAGACAATAGAGCTTGCCTAATCTCTGTTTATTGCCATATAAATGCTTTTAGTCGGCAAAAACCAAAAGTAGTTCGAAAGATTTCTTCAAATGTGAGGCCATTAATTAAATGCATGATAAACTATCCCAGTCAAAGGAAGCTGTAGTTGATGTGTGTCTGCATGGCACAAATCTAGTCTCATGACATATATTCAGTTTCTAGTTGTTGATATAGCCAAATGTTTCTACTGCTGCTTTAGATTTTTGAAAAGCTTTTGATTCTGTCCCTAGAGAGTCACTATTTGAGAGGCTTGTTGCTGCCTAAGACTGTCGTGGGTGTGCTAAAGCCCAAAAGTAGGCACACCAACCCGATGGAAACTGCAAAAAGAGCAACCACTGTCACCACACTCTCTTCCTTGCTTCAGGTTGTCTGTTCTCCAACTCAGGGGGGGATTCCCTAAGGTAGGATCACTAAGGCAGGTGCAATGATGGGCAAGGTGAATTGAAAAGGCTGCCTTAGAGAAACAATTGTAGTATAAAAGGTAGTTTGATAAGTGATGGGAAGGAGGGAAAGATCAATCCTCGAGAAAAGACCAGTGCCTGTACATCAGTAGGGGAGAAATGGAGTAAGGATAACTCAAGAGGGCTTTGTGTCATATGTGACCTAGGGGGAGAGATTGCATGATTGAGAAAACCCTGCTTAGTCATGTACAATTACTAGATTTTGCCTCTTCCTTCTATCCACGAGAGATGTGCTATGCAAACAAGATATTGAGATTACACAATCAAACTAGATTAAATGCAAATATCAATGTTTGTGTATGCACGCTTACAAAGGGAAAAACACAAGCAACTGCTAAGGCTCTTCACCTTCCAATGTGGTGTTAGTATCCGTCTATGGTATCCATCACAAACATAGAAAAGATCAACTTCTAGCAATTATTCAAAATCATGAAAGCTCTACAAGTTTATGCCACACATTTGATGAGTGCTCAGTTACACATCCATAAAAACCCAAACTGATATTTCTGTTAAGTTCAAAAAGGGAAAGAAACTCCCAGCTTTTCCATCTTTACAATGAAGGAGGATGGTCCATTTTATAGTCTAAAAAGGTCACCTACCCTTTTTTTTTAAACAATAAAATATTATAATGTTTGGAGACAAAGTGAAAAAAGGTGATCATCTTAGATTCACCTTTTCTCCCCAATGAATACTACACCCATTCTACTTTATTAGTGGAACTCATAGTCTGGATTCCCATTACATACCCATACAATCGTATATGCCAACAGCAAGAAATGTCCTTCCTCTAGATAGCACTCCAAGCAAACAATTGCCATGATACGTGGGCCCAAACAGATGATCAGCGTTGCTCAAAACTCCACGTCGCAAGAAAACACACCCGAGTGGCTGCCAATAATAAAAATCATGGAAATCTATCAGCAACAAAGGACATTTTAACTGCAGATGAAAAAGGGAAAGCTCAAATCGACTTCAATGCAAGGTGATGTTCCTTTGACAATCTTTTGCCACACAAAAACATCTCTATCAGACTGGCTTTCATCTCAAACTAGCACTTTGGTGGATGCCCCATCTACCAACTGAAATTATGTAAACTCTCACCGCTAATTCCCAAATTTTAAGTCTGCCATAAATCTTTTCAATAGGTCAATTCTTGATGCTTGGAAGCCACGTTCTACTAAGGATTAATCCATTGTCTCTATTGAGTCAATTAGGATTCTTTGTGATTTCGATTGCCTCTCTAATCTGTCTTTTGGACCAATAATCAATTCACGCAAGAATTTTAGCTTCTTCGATTAAGATGTGATGTTTTATCTTTTGAGCATGTTTTATGAGGGCCAATATCTTTGTTTGTTGTGAATAGTATCTGCTTTGTGTTCTTTAATTCTAGCATCAATTGTTCTTTCTGTCTCTCCTATGTATGTCTTCCCCCCGGCACAAGGAATCTGGTACACACCTTTGTGTGATTTGGGGGCGATAGGATCTTTAACAAAACTTAAAGTTTCTTGAGATTGTTTGGAGGCGAAATGAAAGTCTTTATGTTCTTTTTTCAAAGAAGTCGGGCAATTTTATCGGACGTGCCTTGTGTGGATGGTAAGAAAACTTTATGCTCATTATCATTTTTACATTCCTCACAATGTGTAACCCTCTATTTTCTTCCTTTTGCTTTATTAAAGGTTTTGTCAATCTCTAGGTTAGAGTAGCCCTTTCTTTGGAATACTGTATGAAGGTGTTCTTTCTCTTGCTGAATATGTTCTTTGTTCGAGATTTTGATTGCCCTTGTGATGAGTGTATTGATGACTACTATCTTTTGTCTAGAGTTGTTCTCCAATAAAGTTTGCTTAAGAACAGCTCGAGGTGCTACTCCACAAATCTCCAACAGTCTCAGGCAAATTGACAATCCCAAAAGATGTGCTTAACCATCTCTGTTCATTGGCACGTAGGGCACAGATTGTTTGAGAGGCCAAATTTAGCCAACTGGGCTTTGGATGAAAGTCCTTAATAGATCATCAACCAAGCAAACACTAACAACTTCTAGGAAAGATGCACCGACCAAACACTGTGTAATCGATGAATCCACTACATCTCTGGATATGACAAAACCCATTTTGCGTTGAGTATCGATAGAAGGGGATGACATTGATGAAGAGCTGTGTACATACGATGAGAATCATAATGCAACAACAAGATGCCAAAGTTCCACTGCCAATCTCTTCGGAAAGGCCCTAGCATACCAATGCTCATTTTGAACATGTTTGACATTGGGAGAATGGCCTATAGCTCCATGATCGCAGGGCGATCGGAGGCTAGCAACACACACTCTTGAGCAAGCGGCGTCCACGACTTCCATGAGCAGGATTAAAAATCCCAACGATCGCCCTAATGAAAGATACCATTTCGGCTCAGTCGTCTCGCCTAGAACTGTGGCAACCTTGCGATGCAGATCCCTTGGTCTCGCTAATTCCAACTCGGTCGAGAGGCAATGTCCCACCCAACTTTGTTGCCCTACCTTTGCACCGAACCAACCCAACCACCAACTTCACACTGTCCAAATACTTATGAAGATAATAGAGCCCCCAACCAAAAATAGAGAAAAGGAGGATATGATGTCACATCGGCCAAATCTACACCATGTCGTTGCCTTTCACACACCTGGGGGGGGGAACGCGGCATAAATCTTCAAGCCACTCGGTGTGTCCTTGGGGGCAAGTCTCGAGTCAAGGTTGTCACCTTGTTCTTGAGTCCTCCGTTTAGGCCAACTCCTAACAAAGCCAAGGGGGGTAGACCCTACTTAGTTGCTAAGGCTGTTAAGGCTTAATGTTATGGTGATGATTTAGTTGTTTAGGAGTTTTGAAAATAAATAAACAAATGAACAAGATACTTGCAACGGAAATATTTAAATCCCAACAACATATAGATCATTATATGATATATAAAACATGTGGAAACATATGATTATATCAAGTAAAGAACCAGAGCCAAAATGGAGTCCACAGATAAAAGTGTTGTTGTATTGCTGAAAGAAAAATGTTGCAAGTGCTCTTGGTCAAATTTTAGATTAGTGTGGGGATGAGTTGATTGACTTAAGGGGAAGAGGGAACTCCAAATATAAAGGTACGAGGAGTGTGTCCAAAAACGTTATCCGATGTGGCTCCCCATAAGGAATATGTGTGCTGGTTGTAGTCTCTGAGAAGTGTTCAACACTACACCAACAAGGGTGTAGCCTAGCGGTGTCTCAAAGTCGCTACCCAGTTGTTCTCGCTTCCTTTGTGGATTTTGCCATTGCAACGGATTAATTCGGAGCATTGGATTTTCGCCTGCAGCCAACTGTTCAGACGAACCGCAACGATGTAGAACATACACAACAGAGTCTAAAGGATTTTAATAATCGTTTAGTTGTTTAAAAGAAGAAAAGTGACCTCCAAGAATCTCTTTCGGTTCAAGTGAACCGCAATCGGGAAATCAAGGAGGGGTAGATTTTATTAAAGCTTTTTGTTGTGAATTTAGAATTAAAGTGCAAGACATAATAAATTAAAAAGGGTTATGTAATTTATCTATCACGAATCTCTTTCCCCTTTTGGGTCATTCGGGAAATCGTGGGGTAAGTAATAGTATTACTTTGCAATGAATCTGAAACTTTGAAAAAGCAAAGTATGCTAATCTATAAAGAAAAACTACACTAACAAAAACAAAACCATGAAAAAAGTGCACCGACGCAAAACCCCCTAGGGGAGATGGGGATTGGGCTCTGAAGGAGCCCACTCAAAATATTTATTACAGTATTTACAATGCTTGAAGTGGATGCCAATGGTCTTTACAGATCTGGATCCAAAGGCTTACAGTGTAGACACTGAGAGGGGGGGTGAATCAGTGTAAAGCAATTTTTAAAACTTTTCTAGCTTGTCATGATTAACTACCAATTCATCATTCCATTACTCTACCATAGTCATTTCATAAACATCATTCACATAGCATAACATTTAACTCATCAAGAACCATAACACAAAAGAACACCACAACATATAAATTTGTAATCTTTTTATATTAGTTTGGCTCGGCTACAACTGTTAGGAAAAATCAGCACCTACTGATACATAGAGCACCTACTCTTAATCCAGGACCCTGCCTGGTTTTCTTAGACCCTGCTAAGAAGGGTTTGAGGTATTCTAACCTCAAAAAGCAAGTCAAGCTTGCATTTACATTAAAGCTCACTGTTACATTACTTCATAACTTGTCTCTTCAATCTGCTGCAGGTCAATACTGCTGATTACTTTCATTAACACTGCTGCAACACACCTGCTCTTCAATACTGGAAAGTTATCAAGGACTGCTCATCTCTGCTGTTGCTAGTCAGCTGCTCATCAACATCTTGTTCATTTGCTCACCGCTGCTCATGAATCTCTGGTCAATCTCAGCTTATTAACCTCTGCTGCTCATCCTCTTCACTACTGCTGGTCATAGTCTCAATCTCTGCTCAAATATTTATAATGCATGTCTGCCCAACAAAGACAATCTCAAACTCTGAAAATATGCTGTGAAAGACTTCAATCTAAGTCAAACTCAGACTGTGTCTTCTTGCTCCTATCACGAAAATTACCATTGTCACTTTTGCCTCAGAACTCCACAGTCAGCAAGCTCATCTTCCTCATCTTTATTGGAAGCCTTCTTAGCTCAGACTTCTAGCTTAAACTGTCTTCAAAAATAGTAACTCAAGATGGCCTTTCAAATTTCAGACTGCCATCTTCAAGAGGGACGAAGTGCAACTCTATTTTACAGCTTGTGCTGCTACAACTTCACATGGCTAATCAATCTGCCACTTCACTGTTTAGAAGACTTCTTCAATTTCGCTGCCATAGAGCATACCCTTGCTTCACAAGGTGATCCAAAATATGGCCTTCAGTCAGTCCTTGGCTTTGTTAAATCAACCCTTCAAAATCAGTCTTGAAGATTGCTACCAATCTGTCCAAATGTGTCTTTTTATGGTTAGCCAATCAATATACCAGCCGGGTAACCTCTAACAGACAATCTCTGGCTTCACAAAGTCTAATCTGAGCAAATGCAAAAACCTTAGCACATCCGTTGACTGTCTTGTTGAGTAGACGACAATCTATCGACTTAGTCGAATCCAATCAACTACCTCAGTCGAATCCTAAGTTGTGTCTCGACTGCCCAAATAGACTGCAGTAGATATGCTCTGGTCAATCTACTTGAAAATTGATCACGCGTATAGCATACACATTTCGTCCACAAATCATACTTGGCTCTCTCCAATCTTCACCGATCTCACAAACTTGATGAATCCATTTTACACCTATGATCCTTCACAAGCCGTCAACTGCAGCTGCGCACTTCTTGTCAATGATCTAAAACTCTAACAACTTAACGCAAGCAACCACGTCCTCTTCTACTTCACTCCACTTGGATCGCACCATCGTTCTCCACCTCTCAAATACTCAGCATCTTCTTTGGCATCCGAGGGCAATCTCAGGATTTTATACCCTCCAACAGATTTATGCAAGCATCAGCTACTCATGTGGGTCCGTGACAGCTGCATTGGATGTGAATTCTCCATTGTGGAAGATCGCTATTTCTCTTATTGTGAACATGCTAGGGTGTTCCCTTATGCAGTGTGGGCATTTTCTCTCATTTAGCACGCTCAGAACATCAGATTGCTCTCTCTCAAGACGACTTTTCTTCTCTGCAATCTTTGGTAAACATTTAAGTCATAGGTACCAACACATTGATGCACATTTTTTACATAGACGGGTTGGCTACAAATGTGTTGAGGTTCAATCCAAATATGCCCTAAAATCCACATACAGAGATACATCCTCTATCCCAATGAATAAGCAAGAGGGCAAACTACGATTTGCACAAATATGATCTGGATTCAAATATGAAGAGAGTCTTCATCTACCATCAAACTCAGGTTTCTTCGATCCCTTGCAAGCACAAAACCATAGCTGTTGACAGTGCTATGCTGAATATAATATTTTGACCACAACTGGGTTATTCGACCAACAAGCAACGATCTATCACACAGCACCAACCAGCTCGCTGCTAGAAGATGAAATAGCCCAAAAATTTCCCACGCTGTCAAAAAAAATTTCCTTCTGCTGCCACCGAGCCTCAGTACTCCAACGAATTTCACCCTTTCCAAATGAGAACACGAGGTTCTATTTATACAGATTTTTAACCATATTTTGGGGCCGACTTGAATTTAAATGAATATTTTATTTTGAGGCCGACTTGATTTTTTTTTTGTTTGCGTGAGCCGACCTGCTGAGCATGATCACTGTTCACAACTAGTTTCAATAAACATAGTTCAAGAGCAACTAATGGAGTTAAGTCAAACTATCATCAAGTTGTCATTTCACTATGATTGCCATATTAACCTGTGATAATCGTTATGTACAGCTATGAATATAATTGTTGAAGGATAGGTGTGTTTTTCTTTGGCTGCTACAGATACAGACTCACAAAATCAGGGAGTGGAGTCAACCAAGTAACTTGTCCAGCATTACTTCCTTCTCTTCTACCAGTACCTTGGTCCATACATGAATTTTAGAGAGAAAGTAAACTTTAACTTCAAACTTCTGCTGCTGCCACAGTCACCAATTAGTCACCCAATAGTTATGAAATTTCCTTCAAACCTGTGCGAAAGAAACAGTCACAAACAGACTTCAAAGATGTGCCAAGCAATGTCAAAACATGCAAACACTTGTCACCAAGTAGGCTCTTCAAATCTGTGAACCTTGCACCTCACACCCATTATCGCAGCACCCTCACCACTATACCACAGGTGGTTCCTACCAAAGGCATCAAGGTCATCATCATCATACAAGAGCTCCATGACCTTTGCCAGGGCATCATGGTCTTCATCAGGGATTCCAAGACTTCATGGGCTTCTCCAATGTCTACCAGGGCTTCAAGACCATCTCTAGGGTCTTCAGCATCATTAGCTGGGTCTTCAATATCTTCATCAATGTGGCAGCATCAATGACATCAAGTCCATGTTGGCATCAATGACAATTTCACCAACAATCTCCCTCTTTGTCATTGATGACAACAACTCATGCTTCCCCTATGAGCATGCTCCCCTTTTGCTGATCTCTCCCCCTTTGGCATCAATGGCAAAGGGTGTCTACATGCCTGTCTCTAAAATCTCTGATCACTGCTGACTGCTCCCCCTGTTAATATGCACGATCCTAGGACCTGTCTCTATGCCTGGAGTAACCATCCTTTCTCCTTTGAGTTCATTCTCCAGCCTCATGAACTCAAGGTGTGCTAAGGTCTTTGAGAGACCTTACACTTGGCTTGCCATATGGCAGCCATCCTCCCTGCTCTGATCAGCTTCTCCTTTCTGCAACTGCTCTGTCTTCCTTATCCATACTTGCTTCTTGGCATCTGTCCTTTGAGCATCTGTTCCTTCATTGTCCTTGCTGGTTTTCTTGGCTGAGCTATATGTTAGTCTTCTCATATCATTCCAATAGTTTTGTGCTTTGTGCCCAAATTTGTTGCATGATCAGCACCTAACTGAGCTCTTGGAACTTCCAATACTTCTTAGATCCACTTCATTTCTCCATGCCTGAGCATATCCCTGACTGTTGGCATTTGTCTTTTGATCTTCAAATCTTCTTGCTGATGTGAATGGAGTACTCCTTCTTGCTTGACTTCTTTGACTGGCACATTCATGGGCTTGTATCCAAACCCACTGCAGGAGTAGCATCTCACTGTGTGACATGTGGCAGCAACATGTCCGACTTGATTGCATGTCCAACATCTAACTGTGACATTGGGGATTCTAGCCCTTCTTCTTTCATGAAACCTACAATCCATAGCCTTATGACCAAAGTTAGAACAAGAATAACAATAACCATTGAAGCCACTTTCATACCTAGGTCTTGGAGCTGTTTCCTTTATGAAGTTGCTTTGATGAATAGACCTAACTCCTTGTTTCATCTTTGAACTTCCAAACTCCTTGTTGTCATGTGCAGGTGCCTTGGGAGCAGCTTTGGACGTTGATAGACTTGCTTCTGGAGTCTTCAGAGACCAAGTGTCATCTTCAAGTTTTTCTTTGTTCTTCTTGTAACCAAGACCAGTTTTGTCGAGTGGAGATCTTTGGCAATCTAAGATCTTATCTAGGACAATTGAACTGTCCTGGAGCTTGACCAAGACTTCATTTTTCTTACCTTTCTTCCTGAGACCAACTACCTCCATTTCTAGCTTCTGGACTGTTTCCTCCTTTTCTTCTAGCTGTCTCTTCAAGATTTGTTCTGTCCTCTTGGCTTCCTCCAGCTGAGTCTTCAAGTCATGATTTACCTCTCTTGCTTCTTCAAGTATTTTTGAATCTTTATCATGGTTCTTTTGTTCTAGGGTTAGATCAATCAAATCAATCTTTAGTTGTTCCTTTTCTACTTCCTTTTCCTTCAGCAATTTTAGCCAACCTACTCCTTCATGCTTAAGTTTCTTAAGCAACTTCTTTAGTTCAACATTCTACCTTTGGAGATTATCCATATAATCAAAGGCTGTCATCCTAAACATCTTGTAATCAGATTGATTAAGATCAACTTTGTTCAAGAACCAATCAACTCTGAGATCTATGTTGCATACATAGTTTATAATTCTCTGTTTAGTTTTCAACATTGCTTCATCATCATCTGCAAGAACCTTCTTAATTTCATCACACAAGCTATCATAATCACAAGAGTTCATACCTTTACTAGATTCCTCTTCCTGTTTATCTTCTTCTTGATTTAGCTCTTCTGGGGGCTTGTCTTCTGATTTCAGACCTGTCTTTTAGGGTTCTGGTCTTGCCTTCTGATACTCACTCTCCAGCTTGAACCATAGATCTTTTGCCGAAGTGTACTCTCCTACACTTTTCTTCATAGAGCTGGGAAGTCCATCCATGAGGAACTTCAAGGCTGTAGTGTTGTCCTTCTTCGCTTCCTTCTGTGCAGCTGATTTTCCTTTCTTGTTTGATGGAGTGGGTGGATTGATGACAATTTCCCACACACCAAACTTCTTCAGATAAGTCTTCATTTTGCTCCTCCAACTGAAATAATCTGCAATATCCAGTATAGGCACGTCATTGCTTGATGACTCTTTCTTTTCCTCCATTGTGTCTAAGGATCTCCTTCAAGCTTGCTAGGCTTGTGACGAAGGCCCGCTCTGATACCAATTGTAGACACTGAGAGGGGGGGTGAATCAGTGTAAAGCAATTTTTCAACCTTTTTTAGCTTGTCACGATTAACTACCAATTCATCGTTCCATTACTCTACCATAGTCATTTCATAAACATTATTCACATAGCATAACATTTAACTCATCAAGAACCATAACACAGAAGAACACCACAACATATAAATTTGTAATATTTTTATATTAGTTTGGCTCGGCTACAACCGTTAGGCAAAATCAGCACCTACTGATACATAGAGCACCTACTCTTAATCTAGGACCTAGAGCACCTACTGATACATAGAGCACCTACTCTTAATCTAGGACCCTGCCTGGTTTTCTTAGACCCTGCTAAGAAGGGTTTGAGGTATCCTAACCTCAAAAAGCAAGTCAAACTTGCATTTACATTAAAGCTCACTGTTACATTACTTCATAACTTGTCTCTTCAATCTGCTGCTGGTCAATACTGCTGATTACTTTCATTAACACTGCTGCAACACACCTGCTCTTCAATACTGGCAAGTTATCAAGGACTGCTCATCTCTGCTGTTGCTAGTCAGCTGCTCATCAACATCTTTTTCATTTGCTCACTGCTGCCCATGAATCTCTTGTCAATCTCAGCTTATTAACCTCTGCTGCTCATCCTCTTCACTACTGCTGGTCATAGTCTCAATCTCTGCTCAAATATTTATAGTGCATGTCTGCCCAACAAAGACAATCTCAAACTCTGAAAATATGCTGTGAAAGACTTCAATCTAAGTCAAACTCAGACTGTGTCTTCTTGCTGCTATCACGAAAATTACCACTGTCACTTTTGCCTCAGACCTCCACAGTCAGCAAGCTCATCTTCCTCATCTTTATTGGAAGCCTTCTTAGCTCAGACTTCTAGCTTAAACTGTCTTCAAAAATAGTAAGTCAAGATGGCCTTTCAAATTTCAGTTTGCCATCTTCAAGAGGGACGAAATGCAACTCTATTTTGCAGCTTGTGCTGCTACAACTTCACATGGCTAATCAATCTGCCACTTCACTGTTTAGAAGACTTCTTCAATTTCGCTGCCATAGAGCATACCCTTGCTTCACAAGGTGATCCAAAATATGGCCTTCAGTCAGTCCTTGGCTTTGTTAAATCAACCCTTCAAAATCAGTCTTGAAGATTGCTACCAATCTGTCCAAATGTGTCTTTTTATGGTTAGCCAATCAATATACCAGCCGGGTAACCTCTAACAGACAATCTCTGGCTTCACAAAGTCTAATCCGAGCAAATGCAAAAACCTTAGCACATCTGTTGACTGTCTTGTTGAGTAGACGACAATCTATCGACTTAGTCGAATCCAATCAACTACCTCAGTCGAATCCTAAGTTGTGTCTTGACTGCCCAAATAGACTGCAGTAGATATGCTTTGGTCAATCTACTTGAAAATTGATCACGCGTATAGCATAACATTTCGTCCACAAATCATACTTGGCTCTCTCCAATCTTCATCGATCTCACAAACTTGATGAATCCATTTTACACCTATGATCCTTCACAAGCCGTCCACTGTAGCTGCGCACTTCTTGTCAATGATCTAAAACTCTGACAACTTAACGCAAGCAACCACGTCCTCTTCTACTTCACTCCACTTGGATCGCACCATCGTTCTCCACCTCTCAGATACTCAGCATATTCTTTGGCATCCGAGGGCAATCTCAGGATTTTATACCCTCCAACGGATTTATGCAAGCATCAGCTACTCATGTGGGTCCGTGACAGCTGCATTGGATGTGAATTCTCCATTGTGGAAGATCGCTATTTCTCTTACCGTGAACATGCTAGGGTGTTCCCTTATGCAGTGTGGGCATTTTCTCTCATTTAGCACACTCAGAACATCAGATTGCTCTCTCTCAAGACGACTTTTCTTCTCTGCAATCTTTGGTAAACATTTAAGTCACAGGTACCAACACATTGATGCACATTTTTTACATAGACGGGTTGGCTACAAATGTGTTGAGGTTCAATCTAAATACGCCCTAAAATCCACATACAGAGATACATCCTCTATCCCAATGAATAAGCAAGAGGGCAAACTACGATTTGCACAAATACGATCTGGATTCAAATATGAAGAGAGTCTTCATCTACCATCAAACTCAGGATTCTTCGATCCCTTGCAAGCACAAAACCATAGCTGTTGACAGTGCTATGCTGAATATAATATTTTGACCACAGCTGGGTTATTCGACCAGCAAGCAACGATCTATCACACAACACCAACCAGCTCGCTGCTAGAAGATGAAATAGCCCAAAAATTTCCCACGCTGTCAAAAAAAATTTCCTTCTGCTGCCACCGAGCCTCAGTACTCCAGCGAATTTCACCCTTTTCAAATGAGAACACGAGGCTCTATTTATACAGATTTTTAATCATATTTTGGGGCCGACTTGAATTTAAATGAATTTTTTATTTTGAGGTCGACTTGAATTTTTTTTTTTGCGTGAGCCGACCTACTGAGCATGATCACTGTTCACAACTAGTATCAATAAACATAGTTCAAGAGCAACTAATGGAGTTAAGTCAAACTATCATCAAGCTGTCATTTCACTATGATTGCCATATTAACCTGTGATAATCATTATGTACAGCTATGAATATAATTGTTGAAGGAGAGGTGTGTTTTTCTTTGGCTGCTACAGATACAGACTCACAAAATCAGGGAGTGGAGTCAACCAAGTAACTTGTCCAGCATTACTTCCTTCTCTTCTACCAGTACCTTGGTCCATACACGAATTTTACGGAGAAAGTAAACTTTAACTTCAAACTTCTGCTGCTGCCACAGTCACCAATTAGTCACCCAATAGTTATGAAATTTCCTTCAAACTTGTGCGAAAGAAACAGTCACAAACAGACTTCAAAGATGTGCCAAGCAATGTCAAAACATGCAAACACTTGTCACCAAGTAGGCTCTTCAAATCTGTGAACCTTGCACCTCACACCCATTATCCCAACACCCTCACCACTATACCACAGGTGGTTCCTACGAAAGGCATCAAGGTCATCATCATCATACAAGAGCTCCATGACCTTTGCCAGGGCATCATGGTCTTCATCAGGGATTCCAAGACTTCATGGGCTTCTCCAACGTCTACCGGGGCTTCAAGACCATCTCTAGGGTCTTTAGCATCATCAACTGGGTCTTCAATATCTTCATCAAAGTGGCAGCATCAATGACATCAAGTCCATGTTGGCATCAATGACAATTTCACCAACATACAGGTTTTATGAGTAAGACAAGATCAAGAGTGGTGCTCTGGGAGGTATTTGAACAAGTTAGATCTTTTATTTTTCGGCATCACCTCTCTTTGTACTGGCAATAAAAGTGAAAAACCAGCCACCTGTAATGCACCAAATGTGCCAAATACAGCATTAAGAACCTAAAAATATTAAGTACTGAAAGATTGGAAATATGCACAAGAACTTAATAAAAAGTAGATCTACTTTGAAAATGTTACTTTATGCTTCTAGATCTAGATACATGTTTAAATAGATCTAGCCTTAGGTATTATTTTAAGAAAAAAACAGTACTAATCTACTTAAGCATGTGAGTAACCGCAACCGAGAAAGATTTAATTTAGAAGTGAAGGAAAGAGAAAAGAGGAGATAGCTCCAAGCTTGGGAATCCTTTGAGCCGTGGAGTTTGTTGGTGGAAAGCGGAGGGACTATGCTCCTTGGAAGTGCTTGAAAATTGGAGGAGTCAAACAAGATCAACCAAACGTTCGAGCCTAGATAACTGTATCAATTCGTCAATTCTTGCACAAAGGCACGGTTAAACACAAGGGTGCTAAGTACAAAAGAAACCCAGAAAACATGCATTTAAACAAAAATAACATATACGTCCAGGAGATCTAATGCAACTAATCAGTAAGAAATAATCAAGTAAGAAATTTCTTACCCTACCGAGATTACTTCTCCTTGTGTTCCCACAACAAACCATAAAAATACAACAAAAATGAATGTTACAGATTACCTCATGAGTTATGCAATGTTCATGCACACACTTGAGCCAAACACCACATGAGACCTCCAAAGTATTTCTATTATTCCAAAAGTATTACAATTACAATACAACACTTGAGCATTCCTTCAGTCCTCTGACCATGCCAAAATGAGGAAAGGAGCCCTGCTTAAATAACAAAAATAGACCTACGGGGGTGCTACCAACACTGAAGATAAACCCAGAGTTATCTGAGTTAAACTAAGATTGGACTGAGTTGAACTGTAGAGGTGATTGACACCTCTCTCACTTAAGTCACCATGAGCCTGCCACCACAACAAGCATCAACTACCAACTCCACCAACCTTCCATTGGCGTCAATCCTCCACACGTGCGATTTCATGAAGTAGGTAGGAGAGGGTGATGTCAACTTCTTTCATACATGCGCTACCCATAGTTTTTAAAGAACAACAAAAAAAGCAACAAAAAAGGGGAGGAGGGGTCCACCCCCTCTCCATTTGCTAGCCTCCACCATACGCTAGCGTGGAGTCTCCATGATGTTACCCATCTCCTCACGCGAGCTCCATTCATTCAAACCAAACTTTTAATATCATGTTTTAATATAAACTCAAGTTGAAAAGGATTGCGAGCCTTAGGGGGACCCATGCCATGTCTCCCCATACAATAATATTTTCATTTTTACAAACTTTGACCATGGTGCCAAATTGATGTAATTTAGCATTAAAATGCCATTCTGATGCATCTTTAGCTGAATAATGCTCCACGGGGTGTTTCAGTCGCTCGACTAATATGAAAAGTGGTCCCTAGGGTAAAGAGGAAGCTCTAAGTGTGAAAACGAGTGTCTCCACGCCAAAAATGGACTTTGTATCTGATTTTTATTACATTTTGAAGTTTTTTAATTAAACCATTAAAATGGCTTAAAAAACTGAAAAATTTATTTTCTTGGAATCAGACGAAATTCTAGGGGGACCTAGTACATGTCCATACGACTCAATTTGAATGCCTAGCATGCTGAAAAAAATTAACACGAAGGCTCTAATAACTATCTAAGGCCTTGTTACCTACTAGGTCATACCAAGTTGGTGGTGTCAAGTGAGCCGGGTGATGAGAACAAACACCATTGTTCATTATTTAGAATTCAGAAGTCATTCAACCTTCTTTTGGGATTTTTTAAAATTTTTTCTTGTACCACATGTTCATACCCCCTTAGGGGAGTTGTAATAAAATGTTCTATCATGGTGGTGTATGTAAAAGACTCGGTACCCTAGACTTATCTATCAATCCGACTAGCCCAGAGTGTTTTTTTCCTTAGAGATTATTTGTTGTTGAAGAAACGACTAATAATTTTTGAGTTATTCACTCATATCTCCAAAGTTGGGGTGGTCGTCTTGGTATTTAAGCCTAGGGGGTTATTAGAGTCTATGTGTCAATGTTTATAAACATGCTAGGCTTTAATAATGAGTCATATGGACCAAAGTTACAAAAACCGAACCGGTGGACGAACCGATCGACCCTCAAAATCGGAACCGGTAAAAAACCGGGGAAAAAACCGGATCATAAAACCGGTCCACCAAAAATACATAAAATATTCAAATTTTATTTATTTTTAAATATTCATGTGCATCCATGTGAGTTCAAACCATTATACACAAAATATGCAAAGTTTCTCATGTATATAGCGTATAAGAGTTCATAGAACCAAAATAGCACTTAACATCGAGTGCAATCCATGTCTAAATCAAAATACATCAACAAAAAGGCTCTAAATGGCCTATAGAAGTTTAAAGATTAGACTCAAAGACTAAACATTCTAATCATCAGAATCGTCTGAATCCTCATGATCAAACTCATCAGAGGCCTCAGAATCAGCCTAGGAACCAGCTCTAAGAGCATTAACAATCAACACTTTCAAACTAAAAGATCCGAAGACACCCAAGCACAAACTCTAAAACACTCCGATGAATAGTGTGAGTGAAAGAGAGGGGGTGGGGGTCTTTTTATAGGTTCATTAGGTGTCTTAAGGGTGTCTAGATGCATCCCCCCAACCCACTTTCCAAAAAAAAAAAACCTCTTTTTGGCATTCTCACGGCCCTGTACAAACCGGTCGGTTTCCTGGGAAAACCGGTTTTGGACCGGTTTGATATAGAACTGGGCGGTTCGTGGACCAACCTGGCCGGTTTGGTATCAAACCAACCCAAAACGATTAGGTCCTCTGGTTTGGACCGGAAACCCATCGAAACCGGGCTGACCGACCGGTTTAGTCCGGTTTTGACAACGTTGATATGGACATGTGCTAGGTCTTCCTAGGTTTATTTTTAAGTTTTGGTAAAAATATTTTTCCCATAAACTTAGGTTATTTTTTAATAGTTTAATTGGGAAAATTATGTTTGTAATAGAAGTGTGGTTAGGGATTAGTTTTGGACATGGGGGTGCTCGTTTTTTAACTTAGAGCACTCGTTTAACCCAGAAACCCACTTTTCCTAAGTTTTAAGTGATAAATTTATCACTTATGTAAAAAATCTTGTAAAAATCAAATTTATTAATTAAAAAATCAAAATAATTAATAAATAGAGAATATTCGCAAATTCTTAAATCAGTGGGATCTGCTCCGATTTGATTGAAGTCAATCTCATCGGCTTCAGATAGACTGGGCATTGCCGTTCCTTGATTCAAGGCATTGATCAGGGCTGATGAGGAGCTTAACTGGCTCACGTAGGCTAAGAGGTTGCGCCCTCTTTCTCTCTTCTCCACATGTGTGGGTTGATTTGGCAGTTAACTAATGGTTTGGTTGGGCCACTAAGAGAGGTGTCACTTAGGTTTTCGGTTCCAGTTTTGTTAGACTCAGTTCATCTTCAGATCATATTCAAATTAACTCCCCATCAGCTGGAGTCTCTTTCTTAGTCAGGCATGCGCCCCTCTTGGCCTCTTTTGGCTATAAATAGAGGACAGCCTTCACCATTCCAAGCTAGTTAGAGTTGGATGAAGAGCTGGTGCCTGTTGTAATACTGTTATTTTGAATCTATTTGTTGAGAATAAAGAAGCTTTGGAGGCTATACCATGTAGTGCTTGTATTTTGTGGATTCCCAACGTCATGTTGCAAATGTGGTAACTGCAATTTTTCAAATTTTGTGCTTTTCCGTGTTCTAGCTTCAAAGGATTCAGCTGAATCAGTAAGAGTGTAGATTTGGCAAGTAAGTTTACTTGCTTTATTTATTCATATTGTGTATGCTCAAAGATCTAAGATTTTTCTTAAATAAAATTATTTTTTCTTGCCTTTATCTTTCATACATTTATATCTAGATCTCACGGGTTTGTGCAAGTTTTTGTGATCTAGTTGCAGGTTTCCAATTTGATGAGGTGTGGATTAAGATTGACGCCACTTCTTAGTCAATAAGCTCAAGACATTGTCTCTCGGTGCTCCACAAAAGGGCCTTCCTCATGCTTTCTTGTTATCCCAGCAGCAAAACCAATCTTCTCTCCTCTTTCTCTTTCATTAAAATTAAAATTTCCGTGGTTACTATGTTTATGTATGAGCATCTAGTTTTATCATATGCAAAATTCTTTCATTAGATCTCATATATAAACTCTCAAAGCTAGATCTCGTTTTCAAAAAAGTTTCATAGGCATCTTAGATCTAGTTTAGGGAAATCGTCATTTTTTACAAGGCATGAAAGTAGATCTAAATTTATTAAATGCATGGTTGTTTCTTTGAATCTAAAAGGTTTTATTTAGCAAGTCAAGTGCTTTAGATTGGCTGCCCCAAAGCTAGCCAAGATCCTCAAGATGACTTGTCTTCTTGAATTATTGTCTTTTCTTAAAAGTACTTTAACTTAGTAATTTTTGGTAGTTTTTTGGGGGTTGTTCAAAGACAATTTTAAAGTGTTTTTGGGTACTTTACACTAATTAAAGTTTGCTGGTTTTTAGCAGGTCCGTCCGAAAAGAGGAGGAGGTGCTGTCTAAAAAGCAAATTTTTGGCCGTCCAAAATCCCTTAGGGGTCTGTCCATCTTCCGTAATCATTATTGTTGTACTTTGTAAGCCCTTGGGTTCGTTCTATATAAGAACCAAGTGACATTTTTCAATTAAATTTTGTAACCAGGTTTAATAAAAAGCAAACTCAAGTAGGCTCTTTCGAGCCTACTCCCCATCTCCCTTAGGGGGATCCACGTCTTTTTTCCTTTTTTCCTTTCTCTTGTTTTTTTTTGTTTAGTTTAGTTTAGTTTTGTTTATTCACATGTAAGTAGTGTACTTTGTGTTACATTGCAAATTGTTTATATCTTTCGAGTTCTCAAAGTAAACTTGCTACTTACCCCACGATTTCTCGAGTGACCCGAAAGGGGAAAGGGATTTGTGGTAGGATAATTAGATAACCATGTTTTCTTTTTGTTCAACACTTCAATTCTAATTTAAAGAACTTAAAACGGTCATAAAACCCCTCCTTGCTTTCCCGATTGCGGTTCACTTGAACCGAAAGAGATCCTTGGATGTTCATTTTTTCTTCTTTTAAAAGAAAACCTTTAATATAATATTTAAAATCCTTGAGACTTTGTTGTGTATGATCTGCACCGTTGCGGTTCGTCCGATCAGTGGGCTGCATCAAAATCAACATGTGTTACTAGATTAATTAAGTCTTCTTGCCTCGAATGAACCTCCCAAGCGAAAATCCAATGCCTCGAATTAATCCGTTGTGGTGGCAAAATCCACAAAGGAAGCCGAGGCCCGGAACAGCTGGGTAGTGACCTCGAGACACGGTTAGGCTAACCCTTGTTGTTGTAGTGTTGAACATGTCTCAGAGACTCCAACCAACCCACATATTCTTTGCGGGGAGCCACATCAAATAACGATTTTGGAGATATTCCTTGTACCTTCGGGTATATCTCGAGTCCCCTTTCCCCCTAATTTAATCAACTCATCCCATATTAATCTAAAATTGGACCAAGAGCACTTGCAACATTTCTTTCAGCAATACAACAACATTTTCATTTGTGGACTCCATTATTGGCACTGGTTTCTTTTTACTTGATATCATCATATGTTTCCACATGCTTTGCTTATCATATATTGATCTTTATGTTGTTGTGGTTTAATTAATATTGCAATATCTTGTGTTAAATTTGTTTATCATACTCCTAAATAACTCATTCATCACCATCACACTAAGCTTTAATAGCCTTAGCAACTTAATAGGGTCTACCCCCCTTGTCTTCGATTAGGAGTTGGCCTAAACAAAGGAGTCAAGAACAAGGCGACAACCTTGACTCGAGACTTGCCCCCCATGACACACTGAGTGGCTTGAAGATTTCTGCCACGTCCCACCTAGGTGTGTGAAAGGCGGCAACAGGCCTATCCACCAAGTCGACTGCCCCAACTTTGGATGTGTGAGTGGAAAACTCAGAAATTATTAGTTGTTTGTTCAACAACCAATAATAACCCTGGGATAAAACACTCTGGGCTAGTCGGCTTGATGCTTAAGTTTGGGAAGTTGAGCCTTTTATAAAAATATCATGCTAGAACATTTTTACAATTTCCCCAAGGGAGTATGAACATGTGTTGCAAAAAAATCGAACAGAGACCCAGAAAAAGCTTGACGGACTCTTGAACTTTGATCATGAACAAGTGTGCTTGTTCAAACCTTGTCGGCTCTTTTAGAAAATCCACCAAGTACAACCTAGGTGGTAACACACCATATCTTGCCCTAGTGCTGAGTTGTTAGCATTCGATGTCGAAAGAGAACCCACCACGGTGTTGCACCCTCAATACATCGAACCACCCACTTGGTTGCCAAAATATTGCCTTGTGTGGCCACATCAATCAATCCTATCCCCTCCTCATCCTTGGGAATAGTGCAGACATCCCAAGCAACTAGGGGCAAACCTCGATTCCCCCTATACTTCGACCAAAGATAAGCAATTGGATTCTACTCTAGTTGTTTGAATTGGGCCCTGTTGGGAAACCAACAGAACACATTATACACATTAGAGGCTTGGAGAATGTGATCAACTATTGTTAGCTTCCCTGTGAAAGGAAGATCCTTTTGATGGCATACATGCAGCTTGCTCTAAAGTTTCTACAAGCACCACTCCCACACAGACATTGGGGATAGGTCTGTTACCATCTAATTGGTAACGTGTTTTTCATAGATTGTTTGACATCACTTGTAGTCACCAGCTACTCCTCTTTCTGAAAGAAAAGATTCAGCTCAAGCCATCCAGCAAGCAGAGAAGGAGGCTCTACACATGATGAGGGTGTACCGCTGATTTTTTTATGAGCAAGCCGCTGTAAGTCGAGTTTGGAGCTTCTCGGTTCATCGATGAAGAGGATCAACGTCAAAGAGGCACCCATAAGCATTTTAAAGATGATTTTACAGTGGAAACAAAAGCCACAGAGATGATACAATTACAAAGGCTCTGTCATCATAAAGAATGCAAGTTACACTTTGCATGGAGCCCATATTCGTGGCTCTGTTCATGACCTCCCAGGTTGACAAAAGATTAAATGCAATCTCTGTTTGTATCTGCCCACTAAATCTCTAGTGGTCTCATGGTCTGAAATAAAGCCATATGGTAGCCAATCAAATATGTACAACTTGAAAGAAGGTGCCATGGCACTGAATAATTTTGAGGTATTTAGACCCAGACGCGTTTTTTTCACGTGGAGCTTGGATCCAATCCACACCTATTGGCATCCAATTACAAGATTTCTTGTGGCAGCTAATCAATTACAAGGAGCACCACCATTAAGGAGCCAAGTGGAGTTAGCTGCGATTGATTCCATAGGATTGTGGGAGCAATTGCATATCAGTCGTTTTCATTGGCGATCGGATTGATAGAGAGTTTTTCATAAGGCAAAGGAATATCCTTTTACGTTAGATTTCAGTTCGAGTTTTCTTTCTTGCACTTTCTAGTTAAAGCGTCAACATAAAGCATCGAGTGTTTACCATTGGTAGCCGTTTTAAAAACAATGGAATTCCATGCTGCGACTAAAAGCGTCTTAGGGAACACTACAAATCCAGATGCTTGGCGGATTAAGGACGAGAAGTTGCTGGCAGAGCTCGATTAGTTTCATATCTATTCATTAGTAGCCACCCAGGATTCAGCGAGATGACAAGCAGGCAACTGAATAGAGATCACATCATTGATAGCTGAAAGCACCAAACCATGAAACGTGATCACCTTATAACATGTAGTTGGACGACATGCACACCTGAGTTATTGCATCGGATAGAGCAAGCCGACTTCCAATCATAACTTGGAATTGGAATTCATTCCAATTGATCGAATTGGCCCGAGAATCAAGTTTTTTTTTCAAAATCAGCAGGGACAGATCTCTCTAATATGCAAATCGTGCAGTGCTGGGTTTGTCATTTCTTAGTTGGTAAATGGCACATCTATTTAATTATGAACCATGGGAACCGATTTTTGGATAGTACTCCCACTCTATTTACTGTTGTAGCCACTTGGAATGTATCTTCACCAAGTTTTTTTTTTCAAAATCAGCAGGGACCGATCTCTCTAATATGCAAATCGTGCAGTGCCGGGTTTGTCATTTCTCAGTTGGTAAATGGCACATCTATTTAATTATGGACCATGGGAACCAATTTCTGGATAGTACTCCCACTCTATTTACTGTTGTAGCCGCTTGGAATGTATCTTCACCATTACTTAGAGTTGGGAGCAGTGCCTTGTTTTCCTTTGGCAGTTGATACAAAAAATCATATTATGTGGCGACCGTGTGCAACAGATCATCAATTGACAAATCAACTTTAGTTGACAATTATCCCACAAGTTTGATAAAGTCGCCATTTAGATGTTGTATGAGAAGCCATGGGATGAGTCCACTTTTGGTAATGATCATTTTTGACATGTGGTTGTGGGAGCTCTAGTTATTTGAGAGTTCGAGTTCCACTTTACGTTTAGTTGGACACCTTTTGGGCTGGAATGAGTAGATTAGGTGTGTGTGTTTTTAATAAAAATGGTATTTTTAGACATTAGTGGAAGGAAAAACGACTCAATCGACTGTTTCTTTATTTTATTATTATTTTATTGCCTTTATTTTATGAAAATGGTTCTTTGAGCCTATAGAGAGGCCAACCTTCTTGATTGTAAGGTGGAAAAAATTGGGATATTTCTTTCCCAGAGCTTAATAGAAAATTCATAAGATGGAGTTTTTGGATGTTTAATTGGGGATTCTTAGAAATGTGTGGTGTGAACGTGTGATGCTTCAATAACAATGAATTTTGTTAGAAGTACTTTATTTCTTTTCTATGTTTGCACTGGGGATCATAAGCAGATGGTACCACCGTGTTGAAAGGTGAAAACTCTTAGCAGTTAGTTTTTTCCCTTTGTGAACATGTTTGTACGGGCATCAAAGTTTACACTTAATCTAGGTTGATTGTGTAGTATTGATCCTTTGCATGCACAACGCATCTCCTGCAATTAGGAGGAAGAAGTAAATCTAGTAGCCACAATTCGACCAAGGGTGGTTTGCTTGCGATCTCTCCCTTTTAGTCACATATGCCACAAGGCCCTCTTTAGTTTCTCCTTTGACTCCATGTGGATATGTGTAGCATGTGTCGTTGTGCAGTTCTACCCTTTCTTGTATCACTTTGTTTGCTTGGTTTCTTGTTTGTTTTCTCTTGGCTCTCTACGTTTTGTTTGTGTATTAATATGAGATTGTAACAATAATAATAAATACATTAAATATTAACTAGTGATATGTAATACTAGGTTAAGGGACGTGGACCTTTATTCATGGCTGTCCACACAATATATAAGGGTGGCTACAAATTGTAATATATCATCTATCATACATCTTATTTTACATTACTTGCCCTTTATGGCATTTATATGTTACTTATACTGGTTATTCTATTATTGAGGAACTTTGTTCCTTTCAAGTGGTATCAGAGCCTCGTTTGGCTGATCTGGGCCTTTGGCCTTAATTCTTAGACCTTGTCTGATTTTTGGCTTATAGCCTTATTTTAGGGTTTCCCTAAAATATTGGACATTGTAGAAAAGAAAAAGAAAAACGTAAAAAAAGATAAAAGAAAAAAAATTAAAAAAACAAAAGAAAGGAAAAAGAAAAGTAAAAAAAAGAAAAGATAAAGTAAAACAAGCACATGGTTTTGCTTTTAAAGTAAAACAAACAAATGGTTTTGCTTTCTAGCTTCAACCAGGTTTTACTTTGATTTGAATTATTATAATATATTTATAATAGTTCAATTTTTTGTTTTATTATATAAAATAATAAAATAAAGATTTTTATTATATAATAATTAATACAATAATTAATTAGTATTAAAAAAAACTATATATTAAACTATATATATAGTTTATAAAAACATTAATATAATTATTATTATAAAAGAAAAAGGGAAGACACAAAAAAAGGGAAAAGAAATAGAAAGAAATAATATTATTGAATATTATTTTTGGAAAAAAAGAAAAAAAAGAGTGTTATTTAACTTAATCAAAGAAGATCTTCTATCATTAAAAAAACGAAAGAAAAGAAGGCTAGACAATCAACTGAAATCCGCTATCAAACAAGAAGACCAATTCGAGAAATTGGAATTCAAGAAGTCATGGCGACTATGATACCAAAATTACAATCACAGTGACGGGTAGTTTCGAATGAGCTAAAAGAGTGCGAAATCGCCAATAATAGTCTACTATTCGAAATCGACAAACATAAACTAAGGATTACTACGTCGGAAATGAATATTGGATTTTTGGAAGATAGTAAAAGAAAACTCATAGAAAGGCTAGCAGATAAAAATGAGAAAATATCACGTCTGGAGGGCATCATTCAAAAACTTGACGACCAGATAATAAAGTAAAAAAAAGTCGAAGAACATCCGTTTCGGAATATTATCGAATTGGAAGAAGAAATTAGTTGTCTTAACAAAGTCGTCATCGACAAAAAAGATGAATTGGCACAAGTACATGAAAAGTTAGGAAATCAAGAAACAGAATTACGTCATCATCAACAACAAAAAGAAAGACTCAACAACAACATGACGACAGTAAGAAGACACATAAGTTGGAATTGACAAAAGTCAACAAGGTATTATCAAGCAATACCGAAGAGATTTGTCGACTACGAAATCATAACAAAACACTGATTACAAAGATCAAAAAATAGAAAAACAGTAGCAAGAGGGAACACTCCAGTGAAGACCTCGAAGGAAAAATACTGTAAAAGCAAGAAGAAAACCATTTTCTAAATAATCGTAATCAGGAACTACAGAATCAAATCAAGGAGTTAGAATTTGAAAAAATGTCGCAAGATGAAAGAATCGAAAAGATTCAGAATCATAACAAACTACTAGAGAACCAAGAAGCACAAATCCAGGAAAATGTACTTAAAAATCAAATTGAGAAAGTGAAGACAGTCCTCACCGCAGTCCAAAAGAAAGAAGAACAAACAACACCTACATCTTACAGACATCCTAATTATAATCGCCGTTTTGACCAACGACAGGATCAAAGTGAATATTCATAGAAGACTTATGTGGACTTGCGAAAATATCGACATACTAAGCAACAATCGAGACGAATCGTCCCACAAAATGATCTCAGAGCTCCGATAAAAATAGATCTGGGATGGACCACAGCAAATACGATGCGACAATTCGCCTGGGGAATCTGTAACTCGTATCGGCTCATTTCCTCAAATGTCGCAAATACAAAAAGGAAAGGATCCCAAGACGATCATTCAAAGGAAATCAGACATTGTTATCAATACAGCTTTGAGGACAAAGCTTTCCTTAAGGGAAAGGCAATGTAACAATAATAATAAATACATTAAATATTAACTAGTGATATGTAATACTAGGTTAAGGGACGTGGACCTTCATTCATGGCTATCCACACAATATATCAGGGTGGCTACAAATTGTAATCTATCATCTATCATACATCTTATTTTACATTACTTGCCCTTTATGGCATTTATACGTTACTTATACTGGTTATTCTATTATTGAGGAACTTTGTTCCTTTCAGAGATCCTGTACTAGCCCATGCTATACTCCATTCCAGACATGGATCTTAGAAGTATCCAAGACATACAGTAAGTATCCAGATCCAATTCATATTTGGGAGTATCCTGATTCATATTTGGGAGGATCTAGGAGCAAGCCATAAGGATTTGATAATGTAGGTGATAAGTGATTCATCCGATATAGAGAATTTTGAATCTAGAAAGAATTGCCATTCAAAATATTCAAGTGAAAGTCACAAGCAATCTGCTTTATCATGAATAACAGTTTAGTTGCTATGATACCTGTTGCTGCCTTTCACAAACCTGGGGGAGGACGTGACATAAATCTTCAAGCCACTCGGTGTGTCCTTGGGGGCAAGTCTCGAGTCAAGGATGTCACCTTGTTCTTGACTTCTCCGTTTAGGCCAACTCCTAATGAAACCAAGGGGCATAGACCCTATTAGTTGCTAAGGCTGTTAAGGCTTAGCGTGATGATGATTTAGTTGTTTTAGGAGTTTTGATAAAAAAATAAGCAATTGAACAAGATATTGCAACATAAATATTTAAAACACAACAACATATAGATTAACACATGATATGTAAAGCACACAGAAACAAATGATTGTATAATGTAAAACCAGTGCCAATGGAGTAAAAAAATAAAGATTGTTGTTGTATTGCCGAAGGAAATTGTGTTGCAAGTACTTTTGGCCAATTTTAGATTAAAATAAAGATGAGTGAATTAACTTGGGGGGAAGGGAACTCCAAATATACCTGAAGGTACTAGGAGGGTGTCCAAAACCCTTATCCGATGCGGCTCTCCACAAGGAATATGTGGGCTGGTTGGAGTCTCTGAGACGTGTTCAACACTACACCAACAAGGGTGTAGCCTAACAGTGTCTCGAGGTCACTACCCACTTGTTTTCGTTTCCTTTGTGGATTTTTCCACTGCAACTGATCAAATCGAGGAGTTGGATTTTCGCCTGGGAGGTTAATTGAGGTGTGAAAACTAATTAATCTAGTCACCTACGTTTCTTTTGATGTAGCCAACTGTTCGATCGAACCGCAGCGATGCAGCACATACACAACATAGTCTTGTTGATTTTAAAGATTTTAAAGATTGTGTTTGTTTGTTAAAAAAGAAAAAATTAACCTCCAAGAATCTCTTTTGGTTCAAATGAACTTCAATTGGGAAAGCAATGAGGGGTAAATTTTAAACGAGAAGTAAAAAGAAAACTAACACAAAGTATTGAAAGAAAAGATGGTTTTCTAATTAAGCCTACTACGCATCTCTTTCCCCTTTCGGGTAACTCGAGAAGTCGTGGGGTTAGTATTTGTGTTACTCTTGATCAAATAAATATATAAAATGAATGCAGAGATCAAATATACTATTCTACAAAAGAAACTTAAACTACACAAGCAAAAAATGAAAAAAAGGCACCGACATGGATCCCCCCTGGGAGAATGCGGAGTGGGCTTTGAAGGGCCTACTCAAAAGATTTTATTATGCTCGGTTATAATGCTTGTTAGAAAATGCCACTTGGTTCTTATGGAAGATGAACCCAAGGGCTTAGATAACTCTTGAAAAGTGGTAGTGGAAGAAGAGGACACTTTTGGGGAGCTCCGGATGGCCTGAATGTCAGTTTTCGGGCAACACTTCCTCCTCTTTTTGGATGGACCTGCTAAAAACCAGCAAGCTTTTATCAATAGAAAGTGCCCAAAAACACTTTGGAAGTGTCTTTGGACAACACACAAAAATTTGTAAAAAACTGCTAAGTTAAACTATATAAAAGATGCAAAAATTAACCAAGGAAAGCAAACTTTCCTTGGGATCTTGCCTTGCGTTTTGGGCAGCCATTAACATTAAACTCTTAGATTGCAAGATTTGACTTTAGACTTTAAGGAAAGACAATTTTATGCAAGCTAGAATTTTTCCTTAAAATGCTTTGCGAAAAATAAACTTTCTTATGCCAGATCTACTCTTTTGAAAACGTAAAACTTTAAAGCACTTTATATCTAAGTTTTAAGAACTTGCAAATGAGATCTAAAGAAAGATTTTAACTTTAAATGTGATAGATCTACTTAAGCAAGGAAAGTAACCAAGGGATAAATTGATTTTTAAGAAGAGAAAGAGATGGAGAAAAGAGCTTGTTGCCGCGAAAGATCAGCTCAAGGACTTTGTACTGGGATGCTGGGATGCTGAGAGACTATGTTATTGGAGATTGTTGGAGATTCAGTGGAGTCAAACTAGATCCACACTTCCTCCAAACTGGATGCCCTAAAACTCAATCACAAACTTGCATACCCGTGAGATCTTGAAAACAAATATAAAATGAGACTAAAATAGCATGGAAATAAACTTATTTGTCATGCAAATCTTTGATCTCTAAGCATACATGAATAAATAGAAATGAAAGTAAACTTACAATTCTTATTCCTACTGAATTGGAGGAATCCTGATGAGGCAAGATCTATATCTAGAGTAAGCAAAAATTGCAAGAAAGAAACTGGTTACCTCATGAAAATGTAACAATTTTAGCCCACACCAAAGCAACACACCATTAGCCTCCAAAGCTTCTTTATTATCAAGCAAACGTATCAATGGCATAAGCCAATTACAATAGCAAGACCTCTCTGCTCCAACCTGAACTAGTTTGTGAGAGAGGCAGACGCTTTATTTATGGCCAGAGAAAGCCACTGGGGGGGCTACCTACACAGAAGATAGACTCGGACTTTATCTGAGTTGAACTGAGTCATATTGAGTTGAACTGAGTCACACTAAAGAGGTGAATGGCACCTTTCACCTAACAACCACTCCAACCAATCATCAACTATCGACACAATCACCTAACTCCTCCATTGGCGTCCTTCACTTCCTCACGCTTGAGTTTCCAAGGTTGGTAGGAAGTGGGTGATGTCACCCATATCATATGCGATCTCAAATATAGTATATCCAAAGTTTATGCATTCATTAAAACAACAAAATGGCTATGTTGCAGGAAACATGGGCCCGAACCCTGTTTCCAGCGTTTCCTTGTTTTGAAACTTGGAAACGCGTTTTCGTACGGATGAAACATGCTTTCGAGATGGAAACATGTTTCGCTTGTACAAAAACATGTTTTCGATACGACTGCAGTCAATTAGGTCACGTTTCCCAAAAAAATGTCGCCATGGAGCAGTAGTTTTTGGTGATATTAATTGTAATGTAAAATTCTTAAAAATGACATTCTCCTTAACTTTTATTTTCCGTTCTTTTACTTAAATTTTAAACATTACCATTAATTGTTTCAGGATGTTTGAGAGTGGTTCCAACCTCATTGGACATAATATGCAAAAAGTAGAATTTTAGATCTCATTCAAAATTTAGCAGACTTAATAATTTTCAGGATTTTAGGATTGCAAAGTTTCCACTAGATTCTATCATGTATGAGGGTATGGAATTGGCATTTAATCAAGCACATCAACCCCTATATGTACCTTGATGTTGGTGGTGTTGATTGTTGAACTCCTTTGTCATGGCATTAATAAAAACATACTCTTCACTCAAACACAATCACTTATTAAGCATGGGAAGCTTTTTCTACCTTATTTTAACGATTGGATTAGGAAGTTTCATCAAAATTGTAGGGTGTTGAGCTGTTGACTAATGCCCTTAGAGGATCAAGTTTAAAATTCGAGCTAGAGGCAAAGGCTAGAGCCTAAAGGAGGGAGGCATACGCTGTTATTGATGAATAGGATCTCAATATAGGAATGATTTGTTGACATGTATGGTTTATGATTTATATTTCACATTTATTTTTTAAAATAAAAAAAATGTTCTTGGTCTTACATATATATACATATATATCGTGTTTCCCCATTTCGAAAATTTTGGGGGTTTGCGTTTCCCCCGTTTTGTGCAACTTAGCAAAATGGAGAGGGGTCCACCCACTCGCTCCTACCTCACGTGAGCTTTTAATATGACGTGTAGAGGGTATAACACACTCCATGCTAACGAGTTTTTAAACAAAGTTTGAAACTTCAAATAAATAAACCATGTTGAAAGAGGTCCACACTTCATGCTAACGCAATCTTGATTTGGAGCTAGTGTGAATCCTTCATAGGTTGACGTCACCACATGAACCATTTGCTAGCATAAAAATAAAACCAAAGTTGAAGTGCCTTATCATATGGATGAAATAGTTAATACATGAGGGGCCCATTTTCCAACTCACATTGACTTGCCATGTCATACACCACTCATGCGAATTTAAGAGAGGGGGCTTTCCTTTTCATGTGAAGGTGACTTAGCTCTATTTGTAACTCAAAATTTATCCAAAGTTTAATGCTTTAAAGCATTTGAAAGAAGTAGCTAATTCATATGGGACCCCTTTGCCATGTCATCCCACCTTTAAAAAAGTCATCTTTTGACTTTTCAAACTTGTCCTTTTGTGCCAATTTGATGCAATTTAGCATTAAAATGTTGTTTTGATGCTCCTTTAGCTAAATATTGCTCCATGGGATGTCCTGGCCACTCGAAGCATATGAAAAGTGGCCTCTGGGGTAAAGAGGACGCTCTAAGTGTGAAAACGAGCATCCCCATGCCAAAAACGGACTTCGAACCTGACTTGTATTACACTTTGAAATTTTGTAATTAAACCATATAAAATGGCCTAATTTTGCAAGAAAATTTTGTTTTCTCGGAATCAGACGAAACTCTAGGAGGACCTAGCACATGTCCATACCACTCAATTTGAATGCCTAACATGTTGAAAAACACTGACACAAAGGCTTTAATAACCTCCTAAGGCCTAACCACCAAGACGACTACCCCAACTTTGGAGGTGTGAGTGAAAAACCCAGAAATTATTAGTCGTTTGTTCAAAAACCAATAATAACCAAGGGAAAAACACTCTGGGCTAGTTGGTTTGATGTTCAAGTCTAGGAAGCCGAGTCTTTTATAAAAAATTATCATGCTAGAACAATTTTTACAACTCCCCCAAGGGTGTATGAACATGTGTTACAAAATTTTTCGAACAGACTCCTAGAAAATGCCTTGTGGACTTCTGAACCTTGAAGAATGAACAAGTACACTTGTTCTGCTTTGCTAGTTCGCTTGAAAAAACCACCAAGTACAACTTACGTGGTAACAATACGTACTAACATTACTAGTGCCAAGCATATGTAGATTCTTTTCCATTCTAAATACTGTTGACAAACTCGGCATTGATATTGTAATATTTTATTTATACTTTCTAGTAACCCTAAGCATAACAAGACATTACCTAATAGTCACTGTAAAAGCTACAGCAAAATTTATATAATGTTTGTGTTATGTAAGTGTGCTCCTTGATTTCATTTTTTTCCAAAGATTTTATTCTGCTTTCTTAATATGAGATTTATGTCATAATTCTTGTTGCAGGGCTTCTGAGACAAAGAACGCTCCATTAAAATATAAGAAGAAATCTCCCAAGAAGAGGAAGAGATTTGTCCCAAGTGAAGAGCAGGACAGTCTTGTTAAGGAACTTTTTGAGCAGTAAGCTTCTCTGTAAAACATTCATTCATTGATTTTCAAATCTGTGTTAGAACTTCTCTTTGACCACTTCTATTTTCCACCTGCTTCTGATGGTGTGTAGCCCCTTATCTTGTTATTTCTAGGGTTATGTTTTTGTTTATTTTCTCATTCATTAGTTTAGCTTCTTTTTGCTTATGCTTTACCTTTTAATGACTAGCTTACAGGAGTTGTTCTGTCATTCCTGCAGTTTTCACAAGTCATTCATGGACACTAAAAAAATGATCCTATCTAATCTATCTTAAGGATTTTCTGCAGCTATATAGTTGATAATTAGTTATTATTAAAATAAGGGGACATCAGCAAATGGCTTAGATTGCAATATTCTGAGGTTGCTTTACCTTTGAGAAGATTGCTGCTCATCATTGATCGATGTCCTCTGCAGACACAAAGAAAACAAAACGTGCAACCATCTTATTGCGGAGTCAGTTGGACTGACTGTAGCTCAAGTGAATCAAAGGCTTAAGCTGCTTGGCCTTAAGCCCACCTCGAGAAGACGGGAATCTGGAGTCGTTAAGCATACTAGCGACAAGACCATCTCAAGAAAACAGAAATCTGGAGTTGTTAAGCATTATGATAATGAGGAATTCAGGAATTGCAGCCGTCTGATTGCTGAAGCAATTGGTTTACCAGTAGCTCAAGTCAAGCGCAAGCTTAGGATGCTCAGCCTTAAGGTCACCTCAAGAAAATCCAAACCTGGAGTTAAGCATTCTATGGATAAAGATGATAACACCGCAGTAGGGGTGGGCGATGCATATGCTTCTGATGATGAGCCACTCACGACCAAATTATTAGAGTACTTTGAACACCCTTTATTCACTTTTCAATTTATTTTGTTTTTCATATATTCTTTTTTAGTTGCAATTGGAGATGAAGCACTGTTTGACTTCCACACATCAAGATGTCTTTAAATACAGCATTAGTGTACTTAAGATCTGACAATGATATTTACTTGCAGATCTCAGAACATGAGAATACAGAAGGAAAATATGGCTGAAGCATCCGACAAGTCTGTCAAGATATCTGGAGTTGATATGCATCCGAGTGATAAGAATGATGGGATTGCCATCGGAATGGGAGATGACGATGAAGAAATCAGAAAGTGCAGCCATCTGATTGGTAAAGCAGTCGGTCTACCAGTAGTTCAAGTTGAGAACAAGCTTAAGATGCTTAGCCTTAAGGCCACTTCGAGAAAGTCCAAATCTAGTGTTAGGCATTCTGCTCACAAGGATGATAAGACTGCAGTAGGGGTGGGGGAAGCAGATGACTCTGATGACGAGCCACTTATCACCAAATTAATTAAGTACTTTGAATGTCCTTTTTCCAGTGTTAAATGTTATCTTGTTTTTCATATCATTAGTTTTATTTGCAGTTGGAGATGAACCACTACATGACTTTTCATTTATTAAGATGTTTTTAGAAACAGTACTGGTATACTTAAGGTCTCTGATTTTATTTGCAGTTGGAGATGAACCACTACATAACTTTTCACTTATTAAGATGTTTTTAGAAACAGTACTGGTATACTTAAGGTCTCTGACATTGCTATTCATGTCCAGATCTCAGAACACAAGAATACAGGAAGGAAATCTGTCTGAAGCATGCAACATGCCTGTCAAGAAATCTGGAGTTGATGGCCATTTGAGTGATAAGGATTACGAGATTATGAATGGAGTGGGAGATGGAGATAACTTCGATGATGAGATTCTCATGACAAGATTATTGCAGTAAGTTTTTCTTTGTCAAGCTTTCCATGCTGATTTGATTCTCATTTGCCAACATTATTTGATTATAGAGATGAAGCATTATTTGAACTTTTTCAGATCAAGATTTGTCGGAAGATGTAGGTATATCGTTGCAGTAGAGTGCTTTGTCAATTATATTGGCTTGCAGATTACAGAACATAGATGGAACAGAAGTAAATGATTAATGAAGGAAAAACATTGAAAAATGGCTTTTGAGACTATAATATTATCTATTAACAAATTGATAATTCAACCAATTATGATAAGGTTAGGTTGAGGAGTACTACAAGATACACCTATTCAATATAATATATAAAACAATGTAAAGAAAAAATTAATATTCCAAATATTTAAAGTTAAAAGTTGTCCTCCTGATCTTGAATGTCTGAAGCGAATTGATATGATTCCCATTGACTTCTGTTCTGTCCAGACTCCAAGATACTGAGCTTCTTCTCCACCCAGATCTGATGGAAAGACTCAACAAGGATGTTGTAATGTGGGATAAACTTAACTATGGCATTACCAAACATTGTGTGACAGTGAAATATATAACAAAATTTATATTACATGTTTGTGCCCCTTCTGTTGGCCATCTTTGTAATGACATTTGACAAACATCATGATTTTTTTTGCTGGAATTTTTATTCTACTTTCTTATTCTGAGATATTTGTTATAATTCTTCTTGCAGGGCTTTTGAGAAAAAGAAGTCTCTCATGAAAGATAAGAGCAATAAATCTCCCAAGAAGAGGAAGAGGTCTCTTTCCAGTGGAGAACAGGAAGGTCTTATCAAGGATCTTTTCAAGCAGTAAGATTCTCTCTAGACCAGATATTCATTGATCTTGAAAAATGTATTAATGTTCAGTGTTGTATGACTTCCTTTTGACCTTATCTTGAGGATGTTAAGTAGCTTTATCTTTTCATGGAAATTATTTGTTATTGAAATAATGGGGAGTTTTTGAATGATATATTCCAGTATAGCGCTTACCATATTTCTCATAAATCTTTTCCCATTTGCAGGCACAAAGAAAACATGAAGTGCAGTAGTCTGATTGCGGAAGCAGTTGGTCTACCAGTAGCTCAAGTCAAGCGCAAGCTCAAGATGCTTGGCCTTAATGTCACCTCAAGAAAAGCCAAATCTCGAGTAGTTGAGCAGTCCACTGATAAGGGTGACAAAACTGCAGTATGGGTGGAAGATGAAGTTGCCTCTGATGATGAGCCACTTGCGATCAAATTTTTTAAGTACTGTAAATTCTATTTTCAAAAATTTCCAGGTTAACTTGTTTTGGATATGATTGGAATTGTTTGCAATTGGAGATGACACACTAGATTTTTCCCTGATCAAGATTATCCATAAATAGGTATGGTGGTTTACTAAAATTCTCCAACAATGAAATTAACTTGCAGTTCTCAGCACATAAAAGGACAGAAATCCAAGACAATAGAATCATGCAATGAACCTGCCAAGAAATCTGGAGCTGCTCAGCATGTCAGTGATAACGATGATGAGGCTGCAGCAAGGGTGGGAGATGAAGATGACTCTGATGATGAACCACTTATGACCATATTATTAAAGTACTGTAAAAAGCACTTTCTAATGTTTCCATGTTAACTTGTTTTGCATATGATTAACCTTATTTGCATTTAGGGATGATGCGTTACTTGATTTTTCCCCAATTGAATCTGTCCATAAAGAGATGTAATGGTGTCCTGAAATTCTCCATCAATGAAAATAACGTGCAGAGGTCAGAACATGAAAGTACACGAGGCAAAGACAGCAGGAGCATGCAATGAACCTGTAAAGAAATCTGCAGTTGCAGAGAATGTCAGTGACAAGAATGTTGAGACTGCAGCAGGGGTGGGAGATGAAGATGACTCTGATGACGATCTGCTTATGACCAAATTAATAAAGTAAAGTAAATGGCATGTTTCAATGTTTCTGTGTTAACTTGGTTTGCATAAGATTAACTTAATATTTCATTTGGAGATGATGCATTACTTGATCTTTCCCTGGTCAATATTTGTCCAAAAATAGGTAGAGCAGAGCACTAAAATTTTCCAACAATGAAATTGACTTGCAGTGCTCAAAACATGAAACGACAGAAATCAAATACAATAGAAGCATGTGATGAACCTGTCAAGAAATCTGGAGCTGCTGAACATGCCAGTGATAATGATGATGAGACTGCAGTAAGGTTGGGAGATCAAGATGAATCAGCTGACAAGGCTATTATGATGAGCTTAACGAAGTATGTTTTATAGTTTATTGCAACTCTTTCCATGTTAATTTTTCTTTTCATAAGCTGGCTTTATTTGGATTTAGAGATGAAGCATCGTTTGAGTTTTTACTGAGCAAGATTTGTCCTAAAATGTAGGCATAGGGGTGGCAATTGTAGAGAAATTAAAAATGCGATAAATTAGAAGTCGATGTTATTAGGTCTGAACCGGTATTGGCTAAGATGGCTGGTCAGACCCATTCTGGGGGTTTTCCATTCGGAACTGGCCCTTAAGACTTAAAATGACTGAAATGGCTGGTTCCGTATGGAACCAGCCTTTCTGGTTTGAATTGGCCGGTTCAATACCAGTGTACTGTGGGCCTACTACAATCACTTGAAAATGAAACAAATAAAAAAACTAAAAACTAAACCCTAAACCCAATTCTGAACCCCTCCCCTATCCATTTAATACCAGCCTTTCTGGTTTGAATTGGCTGGTTCAATACCAGTGTACTACAATCACTTCAAAATGAAACAAATAAAAAAACTAAAAACTAAACCCTAAACCCAATTCTGAATCCCTCCCCTATCCATTTATTGACGTCCCCACCTTTGTTTGACATTCTTCACTTGATTGATTTGGAATTTTTGAGTTTGTGAATAATTTGTCAAATGTTTGAGTTCATTCGGCATCATTCTTGTGTACTGCTTTGGATTACTTCTTGGGCTTGTTATCCACTAAGTTGCAGCTAAGTGGATTTCCAGTGAGCCGTCGAGGTTGTGAACAAGTGCCTTGTTCATCATTAGTGCTCAAAAGTTTCATGGTTCATCGGGAACGTTTTTGGGCCCCTTTTTAAATAATTGCATGTTCATACCTTGTGGGGATATTGTAATAAGTTCTCATAGCATGGTGAAATTTTGTAAAAGGCTTGCCTGACTTAGACTTAACTATCAATGCGATACTCTAGAGTGTTTTTTTTCTTGTTAATTATCGGTTGTTGTATAAACGACTTATAATTTTTGAGTTTTTCACTCAACTTCCAAAGCTGGAGTATTCGCCTTGGTGGTTAGGCCTTAGGAGGTTATTAAAGTCTAGGTGTCTATGTATATTACCATACTAGTCACTTTTTTGAGTCAGATGAACATTGCACTAGGTCCCCCTTAGGTTATTTTTAATTTTCGAGAATTTTTATTTTCTTGTAAGCTTAGGCTATTTTTTAATAATTTAATTGGGAAATTTATAATTTTTATAAAAGTGTGGTCTAGAAGTCGTTTTTGCCATGGGGGTGCTCGTTTTCAAGCTCAGAGCACCCTCTTTAACCCAAAACCCACTTTTTCTATGTTTCAAGTGATAAATTTATCACTTAGTGAAAAATCTCCAAAAAAGCAAAAAAGTGAAATACAAAATTAGAAAAAAGGGAAAATACGCAGAAAAAAGACATCCCTAAATCAATAGGAACTTGTCCCAGACATGTTCTAGTTCAACTAAGGATGATGTTGGGGCTAATTGGAGACCAAATCAAGATCAAATCAAGTTGATTTCAATCAAATCCATGAGGGGGCGAATTTCTCCTTAGAGGGGCACATTTATCCATGATGGAGTTCACCTCCTGTTGTATATGTGTCATAGAAGGTGGGGGTGACCTACCTTGTGAGAGGTGTCGCCTACCACCTCTAGTTCACTCTATTTTGCACCCTATCTTCTCAAAAACTTCTACACTTGGCAAATTCGCCCCCTTGAGGTTTGCTCTCATTTTTCCTGTTTAAGCAAGGGTTTTTCTCTCACTTTCTCATGGTTAGAGGACCGAAGGAATGCTCAAGTTTTGTATTGTAGTTTGTAATATTTTTTTGGAATAATATAAAGGCTTTGGAGCTCTCATGTGGTGTATGGCTCAAGTGTGTGGATGGACATTGCATATTTCATGAGGTAATCCGTGTCGTTCATTTTTATTGTACTTGTTTAGTTTGTTGTGGGCCTACAAGGAGAAGTAATCTCAGTAGGGTAAGAAATTTCTTGTTTGATTATTTCTTATTGATTAGTTGCATTGGATCTCTTGGATGCATATGTTATTTTTGTTTAAATGCATGTTTTCCAGGTTTCTTTTGTAGTTAACACCCTTGCGTTTAACCATGTCTTTGTGCAAGAATTTATGAGTTGATACAGGTACCTAGGCTTGAACATTTGGTTGATCATGTGTGACTCCTGTAGACACTGAGAGGGGGGGGTGAATCAGTGTAAAGCAATTTTTAGGATTTTTCTTGTCCTGTCACACTTAACTACCAATTCATCATTTCATTATTCTACCAATCTCATAATCATTTCACAAACTTCATCATTCACATATCATAGCATTTAACTCATCAAGAACCATAACACAGAAAAACACCACACCATATAAATTTGTAATCTTTTTATATTAGTTTTGGTTCGGCTACAACCGTTAGGCAAAATCAGCACCTACTGATATGGAGAGCACCTACTCTTAATCCAGGACCCTGCTATGAAAGGTTTGAGGGATCCTAACCTCAAAATGCAAGTCAAGCTTGCATTTACAATTTAAGCTCACTATTCACATCAACATCATCTGTCTCTTCAATCTGTTTTGCTGCTGGTCAATACTGCTGATCATCTGCTCAACACTCTCATCAATACTGCTGCAACCACTTCTCAATCACTGTTGTACATCAACGCTGCTCATCAATCATCTTTGTTCAATATGGTTGGTCAATGTCATCAATCTACTGATCAATTTGTTCATCAACGCTAGTCATCATTTCTCCTGATCATCTGTTTATCACTGCTGCTCAGCATCTTTGTTGGTCATCAATCTGTCCTCAATCATGCCTTCACCTTGTCATTCCCTTGTCACACTATCTGTCAACACAAAAATTGTTCTCTGTCATTAACTTCTTATCAGCATATCATTCTTATGTCACATCCAAGTGAAGCCATTCACTTGTTTCTGTCAAATGTCTTATCTTCAATCTGCTGAAGGTTAACGTCCTCAACTGGTCACATATTTCAAGTATATATCAGTCATCAAACACCATTAATGCTAGCATCATCATTGAAGGTGCATCATAGTGCATGAGAATACATCAACATCACAGATTGCTCATGGAGTATAGATCACAACTCCACTGTACTATGAAATCTACTAGTACACACACTTGTGCACTTCAACACATACACACACTTCACTTAGTGTACATCTTTGTGCCTGCTCTGTTCACACACTTACCACTTACTGTACACTTATATTTCATCAATACCAATGAAGTCACTGCATATCATATACTACTGCATACATCCCACTTCATATACCACACTTGTATACTCTTACACTCTTCATTGATCACTCATTATACATCCACTGCATATCACTTATACATACTACTGTTCATGTACTTGTGCATCATTGTTTATCACTGTACATATACTCATACCACACTACTCACTCATTTTACATTCATACATATGTCACTTGTCATTGCCTATTTTCACATCATTTACTTGTACACTAACATACCCTTTACTGTATATACATATACTTACTGTATATAAGGACATTACAAACACTTGTTTATATCTCTGTATATACAGAGTTCATTCACTAAACATACACACTCACAACAATGTTTAAAACATATATCATGCCCAGTCTTTTCAGTCATTCACTATCCCATAAAATCATGTTGCTGCTACCTTTAAAATTCATGAAAAGGCTGTAACATCCACAAGCTGCCTCAGCCTCTGTCTATCTGAATTTCAGTCCTCCATATGTTCAACAAAGCGTCCACCCAATTCTTCAAACTGCTAGTGATGTCCTAAAGCCCGAAAATCAGAGACAATAAAACTTACCAAAAGCTAAGTATAATGGTTGCTGTTGCAAAAGTTCACCTCACCCGAATTTCTTCAGAAGCTGCCATAGTTCAATCAACCTCTCAAAGCTAAGGCCTGTTTCTTTGACAACTTGGAAGAGCATCAAACTCAGACTATCTTTGGAAATCCTTCAATACTCGGACTGTCTTGACTGTGTGAATTGCAGACATGAACTAGGGCTTTTAAAATGCTTGCAAACATTGTCAAAGATGTCATGTCAAGCTGCTATCAGACTTCAAGGCATCTAGACTGTTCATACTGTCATCATCAAAAGTATGTGTATGTATCATAGCAGGACTGTTTTCATATCATTTACTTGTACACTGCTGTCCATACAACTTGTGCTGTCTGTGTCTGCAGAAGGCCTGCGTGAAGACTTTTAATCTCATACAATAGGCAGCATCAGACTTCAACTACTGCTATATCACTGAATGTTAATACATCAATGCCATCTAAGCATACATTTTCTTCACTGATTAATGCCTTAATGTCTTCAGATTACTGTCTTCTCGTTATACAGACAATAATTTCTGAATGTAAACTTAAAAAAAACATGCTAGATAATCATACCTTTCAAGACAATGTCTTGACCAAACTACAAATGGCTGCCTTAAAGAAAGTAGTCAAACCATCAGTTTAGACATTATCATGCTAGGGCATCATCACTGTCATCAAGGTGTCTTGATTTTGCAATAGGGCTTTGTATACCTTCTTCAAACAAAAACTGTGGATAGTTCATGCACCACTACTGAACATTCATCACTGTTCGGACTGTATACTGCTGTCAATACTTCGGTGGTATGTTTGAAGAAGACACTACCCACAGTCAACCTCCACCAAGGCTGTAGCAGCCTAACCACCAGCAAGGGCAGCTTGCTGATCACACCGAGGATCTTCTACGCTTGGACTGTCACATAAAAAAATAAAACAAAACTTTTCTGTTGCTCCAAAGAATGCGATTACCTCAGTATTTATTTTTTTTCAGTCCACAAAAAATAGAGCTATCCACTTCTTTTCCCAAAAGAAGCTAGGGCTGTCCACAAAAAGTTTATGACTGCTGTTATAAAAAAGAGGACTGTAGGAGACCACTATCAAACCAAAATTTTTGCTATCTTGCAAAAATTATAGTGCCTCAGCTAGGGCAAAAAAAACATAGTCCTTCAAAATTATGATTTCATCCCCAAGAGAAAGCAACTTGGCTCCACCAAAATTATTCTCCATAGTCCAGCAATTTTTCATGAAAAAATTGTCCAAAAATAAATATTTTGACCAAGAAAAATTTAGGTCTTTCCACAGGGCCGAATTTGCCTCAGTCACATACCCAAAATTTCTCAGTCTGTTTGCCTACGAATTTCCTCAGTCAGAATATTTCCTGAAATTCTCCTTTGCTGTTTTGCGGCTTCCTCAGAGCTCCATCAAAATTTCCACCTAAAAAATGAGGATTTGATGGGGTATAAATACTAAATTTTCACCGATATTTTGCTGAGCCGACATATAATATATTTTTTATTTTTTAATAAAACTTTGACTGAGCCGACTTAAAAAATATTTTATTTCTAGGCCGACATTCTATTTTTGGGCCGACCTTTGAAGGCATTTTCAAGGTTCTTCATCAAGGCATCTTCAAGGGCTCTTTCATTGATTCTATTAATACAAGGGCTTCCACTTCAAGCCAAGGGCAACCACCACATGCCAGAGACCATGTTGGCATCAATGACAATTTCATCAACAACTCCACCATTTTTCGAGCACTTCCATGGAGCATAGTCCCTCCGCTTTCCACCAACAAACTCCATAGTTCAAAGGATTCCCAAGCTTGGAAGCACTCTTTCTATCTCTCTTTCCTTCACTTCTTAATTAAAACTTTTCTTGGTTACCGATTACTAATCTAGCTTATATCTTAAGATCTATTTTGTTTCAATGTTTAAATAATTTCTAGATCTAGATTATAAGTTAGCTTGCATAGATCTAAAAGTTGCATAGATCTAGATGACAATTTCCCAAATCCCAAACTTCTTCAGATAAGCCTTCATTTTGCTTCTCCAACTGAAATAATCTGCAATATCAAGTACAGGGACATCATTGCTTGATGGCTCTTT
>LPNX010525053.1:426234-433972 GCA_001517045.1 Pseudotsuga menziesii | reverse complement strand
TTCCCCCCCCCCCCCCTCTCAGTATTGTCCAATATTCCAACAATTGGTATTAGAGTGGGATCCTTCACTGCAGTATAAACCAATGGAAGGAAGATCCTAATTAAAACCACTATGGATCAACAAGAAGGGATTGATTCCAACAGAGCTCCAGTACTTAATGAAGAAAAATATGAACAATGGAGCATAAGAATGAGAGTATACTTACAGTCATTGGGATTTTGTGTATGGAATGTAGTGATCTCGGATTACATCCCACCAAAAAGAATAAGGATTACATCTCAGAAAAAAGTCCAAGAAAAATAACTCAAAGGCAATGGAGGCTATATTTTATGGATTAGGTCAACCCATCAAAGAGAAGATAGGACAATGTATCTCAGCTAAGGAACTCTAAGTCAAATTGAAGAAGCTTTATTCAGTTAAAGAGATGGCAGAAGCAAGCCATAGTGTTTCAAAATATGAATATGAAGAATCAATTAAGGATGAATATTCCAAAGATGAATCAGATGGAGAGGTGGACCTAGAGGCTGAACTCATATATGCTCTTGAGGAAATTGAAAAATGTAGAAGAAGGAAAAATTATTTGAAAGGACAATTTTCAAAATACCAAGAAGAGATAAAGTCAAAAGAAGAGTAAGTCAAGACCCTCCAAGAAGATATGCACAATTCAAAACAACACGTGATGGCTAGCATGAAAGAGGTCGAGATATTAAAACAAGAAGTTGTTGAATTCAAGGAAGAAGTAAAGAATCTAACATATCAGTTGATTGTTAATGAGAAGTTCAAGGAAAGTACTGATGCACTTAATAAAGTCCTTAGCTTACCAAGATTCCCTAGGGATAAAACAGGTCTTGGATATGATCAAGAACAAGTCATTAAAGGATCAAGATCCATCACTCAAAAGGATGTTGAAAAGGTTAAAAGTTGGGATGATGCTTCAAAAGATATATCCAAGAAGCAGAATAATCACAAGGGAATGAATTCTAGTCATTCGAATTATGCTCATCTTCCCAAGATGAAAAATTTCAGAAGACATGCCAATGAAAAGAGTCATTACAAGCAAAAAAACCAGATATTCTCCAAATATAAAGGAACATTACATAGATATTGTCATTGTTGTCACAAATTTGGTCACAAGGTCGATGATTGTAGAATCAAAAAAGAATATCAAGGTCTAAAAATAAAATAAGACACTAACATCTCAAATGGTGAAAGACTTATTATGTTTCATATGTCACAATGTTGGACACTTTACAAAACATTGCAAGAACAGTACACATAGACAATCTAAGGAAACCCAGGAAAAGGTATGGAAGATGAAAACCAAGAGAAAAGGAAATGAAAAACTAGTAAGTAGAGTAGCTCATGGAAAGATGTGGAGAAGAAAGTTAGATGAAACAAAAATTCCAAGCATCAATGAAGTTTCCAAAGATAATGTTGAGTATAATAAGAATGAAATCCATTATGTTGGAAATCAAGATGAAGATGTAAATGAATATACCGATGGAGATGAAGATGATGAAGAAGAATATAGTGATGATGGTGGATGTCTCTTCTAAAATCTCTCATGACCTATAAGAGAACCCTGAAATAAGCATTAGAGGGGATTATGTACTCTGGGTGAGTTAATATCAGAAAATTTCAATTGGTACTTGAAAAATATCAGTTATTAAGAAGAAAAGAATGTTTTGAGGTTTCCATCAAAGCAAGAAGAAGAAGAGTCATAAGAAATACTTGGTAAAATCTATCTTCCTCAAAGTCAAGAAGAAGGGTAGAAGTGACAGATTGAAAAATAAGACTTTGTTAGATACCATCCATATGACAAACTGAAGTAACATGAAAGTATTAAAGTGTGTGATCCATGAAGATCATGAAGACTATAATCCAATAGATGATGAAAAATATCCTTATTACTCAAAATATGAAGTCATGACACATAAATTTAAAACTTTTTCCATCCTAAAAGTATTCATTTGATCACATTTGTTTGGGATGATCTTCCACATTTCAAACTTCGAGGATTTTATAATCCTATTGATGAGCACATGTAAAGATTAATACAAGAATAGATTTGAAGGGTGCCATTTAGAAAATCTTAAGGACTGTCTGATAGATAAATTATGAACAGTCATTTCTGTGAGTTGGAGTCATTCTTGATCTAATATTTTAAAAATAGTTTTAACTACAAAATTGTCGACAGTGGAATAAAACTCAAGGCTGATCTGAAAGATAAAGATGCAGTTTATTGAAAAATTACCAGGGTGAGTAAAAGTAGCAGTAAACATTGCGAAGGTAAAATTAGTATTCAAACACATATTGGTTTGATGAATTTGTTTCTAAATTTGTCTCTCATAAGCATGTTTATGAACTTGTAGCAAAGCCTGTTGTTACCTCAAACCAAGGAATTATGGTGCAAGATATGAAAGAAGAATATAGTATCAATCAAGCTAGTTAAACCTTGGTCAATGTCTAAAGGAACAAGGACATATGGATAATAAATTTCTTTCATGGCATTAAAGAATCCTTAAGAAGAGCAAGTTACATGATACATTCTTAGCAATTTATGGAAGAAAACTAATGATGAGTGTAAACTCTATCACAAAATGTAGAAAATGTTGACAAAGGGGAGGAACACTGAAAGGGGGATTTTATGAACTAATCATCCATGTTCTCCTTAAAAAAAAACTCGCTACAAGAAAGTAAATGAGGATGTTAACTAGATCATAACACAATGATTGATACCACTACAAAATTTGAACCCAATCTGACGAGAAAATCCGACGACATCCAACGAAAAAGACTGTGTCGTCGGATTTCACCTTCACAAATACAAAATTTGATTAAATTTTTTTAAATTGATAGAACGATATGTCGGATTTTCGACATACATCGCATATCCGACAAAAATAGAATGGCATGTCATATTTTCGACTTGCCATGCATAAATTGTCGGATATTTGAAACATGTTTTATAACGGTAACTAAGCTCATGGCGTCGGAGATCCAACGAATAGCTAAATATGAAAATCTATAAATTATAGACATGTTTACTATAGAAGCAACGGTTTACGGAAATTATTTTATTCTTCAAACGGGTTGCATAAATAGTTATGTGTGGAGCTTGATTTTTCAATATCAATAGTATTCATTCAATATCTTTATGAGAAAATGTCAAATAGCAATATTCCTGATCCAGACAACAAAATCGACAATTGCTTGCTAGATTGTGGGATGGACTAAAAATAAAGGATGATGGGAAATGTTATTGTCCATGTAGTCAATGTAGGGGCTTTAAGAGGAGAATAATAAAGATCACAACAACGAAAAAACATTGTAGTGAACATGGACACGCTGAGGGGGGGCATGAATATCATCCATTTGTAAGTTTTGCATTATAAGTGTTTTTTAATTGATTGCTTTGGTAAATGTATGCATTTTTTTAATATTTCTTATATTAACTTATATATATTGATGCTTCATGTAATTATAAAGGAAAGACATCCTATGGCATATCGTCCAGAGGAAGTGCTTTCAGAACAAGAATTAGAGGAACATGGAGCTATGAATAATGGAGAACAAGTTAATGATCATATTAAAGAAGATGATCATACTGATAACATAGTTGAATATGATGGTATAAATACATTGATCTATTATTCATTTAATGTTAGAATGGGCGATGATCATGATCATGATCATGAAAATATTGATGACTTTGATTATGTTCATGATTTACCTCTTCTTGAGAAGGAGTACGCACCTATTTATGAAGGATCCAACACAAATATTCTCTCTTCTATATTGTTGATAATGAACTTGAAGGTTATGAATGGTGTTTCAAACATATCAGTCACATAGATGTTAAGGTATGTAAAATATTCCATCACATATATATGGTTGTGATAAAGGTTATCTTTGTTCCTCTAATAATTTTATTGTTAATTTATAAGTCAAATTAATACGGATGAAATGTGTTTCATTAATATTATTTATATATTATATTAACTAGATTTTTATTTTAATTTGTTGTAGCTTGATAGTTGAATTTTTGTTACCAACGTCAAATATTTTACCTTCCACATATCGATATTTATCTGTCATCATGAAAGAAATTGGAATGCAGTATGAAGCAATTCATGCATGCCCCAATGACCATGTTATATGTTATAATCAACATCAATTTGCAACAGAATGTCTGGAATGTCATATCAGTAGATATCGAACATATCAAGTAACAAAAATGGTGCCTCACAAATTTCTTCGTTATATTCCCATTATTCCATGTTTGCAACTATTGTTCAGGTGCATAAACATAGTGAAATTTATGGATTACCATGCAAGGAACAGAAGTCAAGATGACATTATTCGAATGCATGTAGATGGTTCTGCATTTAGAGATATGGAGGAAAAATGGCCTCACTTTAAAGAATAACCTCGTAATCTTAGGATTTATTTGGCAGCAAATGTTGTCAATCCATTTGCAGAGATGAGTCCATTTACATAGTGTGGCCTATTTTTTTTATCAACAATAACATTCCTCCATGGTTGTCAATAAAGAGGGAGCNATATATATATATCTTATGCGTGGTTTATATATCTAAATGGTACTCATAATTATATACTTTATATGTTCAAATCAATCAGGTAAGTACTAAGTTAAAGATATGAATGTATATATCAAGCCTCTTATTGATAAGCTACAAAAGCTATGGAATGACATCAATATGTATGACATATCTAGACCAATACAACAAAGGAAATTTCAATTCCATGCAATGCTTGTATGGACAATACATGATGCCCCGGGGTTAACCCATTTTTGTGGTTTGTAATTATAAGTTCCACTTTAATTGCATTTAATTTCATGAACTAGTTAATATACTATGCACGCATGTTTTTTTAAATATTCCATTCATTTTATATATAATTATAATTGACATAAATATTACATCTCTTTATGTAGATCTTCAAACAAAGGGAAAAATTACATGTCTAGTTTGTGGTCCTAAGATCAAATCTCGTCATTCAAAAAGCTTAGGAAAGGAGGTGTTTGATGAGTATAGGCACTTCCTCTCTAATAATCATAGGTATCGAACTACCCAAAAAAAATATTCAATGGGAATTAAGAGACTACATTAAAACTGCAGAGAATGGCTCCTCACCTATGGAAGTTGCAATATAATAGAAATCATCAAGGTACGTATGAATCATCGTATATGAAATGTTATGAATTTTTTTATTGTGTGTTTTTTACTGTAATTGACATTGATTTCTGCAATTTCTTTATAAACTATGATTCATGATGGTCGTCATGATCATGAAGGCATTAATGGGCTTCCACGAGGAACGAAAAGTTATCATAAACAATTTAGTAGGTTGCCCTACTATGAACACCTACAAATTTCTCATATGTTTGATACAATGCATATCAGAAAGAGTGTGACTGAAATATTATGGCGAATATTGGATGGAAGGAGTGAGAAAGAAAAAAATGTGAAAATTTGCAAAGACATTCAAGAAGGCAACCATGCAATGAAAGACGTAATTCAATTTCATAGCAACAAAGACCAAATTAATATAAACTCACTCCCATGGATGTTTACGGAGCAACAAAGTAATGTTGTAAAAGAAGTCATGCGAAAAATTAAAATTCCCACTGGATTTTGTGCAAACATGAATAATATAATAACAAAGAAAAGTGATTTTGTGGGGGTGAAAATGCATGATTGGCATGTCTTCATGAAGGTAATTATTATGGTATCCATATAATTTTTTTTTAATTCCAATGCATATTGTTCTTATTTTGTTAAATGTCTACTCTTTGTTTAAAAAATGAAATGATTTGCATATTGTTACAGTATGTTCTACCTCTCTCTCTCTCTCTGACAACTTCGACAACAATGTTAAACAAGTTATATATAATCTTGGGAAATACATGAGGTAAGCAACGACTTTTTGTATGTGTTTAGTGTTTGTCTAATTCATCGTAGAACTTATATTTTATTTTTGTGCACTGATTCATGTTATGTAACATAATGTTTTTTTTGTTAAATATTGTGATTGGTTTGCATCACGTGTAGATATTTGTCATCTAAATAAATCAATAAAGAAGACATAAAGTATTGGAGGAGATAAATTCCTTGTCTCATGTGTGAAATGCAAAAGCATCTACCTTCGATATTTTTCAATGCACATGAACACTACCTCATACACCAAGTTGAGGAGATTGAATTGTATGGACTTGTGCACTCAAGGTCCATGTGGATGGTTGAGAGGCACTTGAAATTTATGAAGGGTTTGGTTAGACAACGATCACATGTTGAGGGTTCTATGATGGAGGGATATATGGTATACCAAAACATATTGTATATTAGTGAATATCTTCCTAATTTAGCATTAAAGCTCAATTTATGTCGCATTTGTGATCCAGAATCCATTAACAATTTTGAAGGGGAGTACCTGAAGGGGAAAGGAAGATCGAGGAAGGTGAAATTTAATTATTAGCTAGTGGAGATTAATTAATATAATACATTTTACTGATGATTTTTATGTATATATATCGTACATATTCTATTTTTATATTCAATATATTGCATCAATTAAGAGTGTATACTTTGTTAAGTGAATATACATTTGTATTGAATTTTATATTATTGTCATCAAGTAGTTGGTAGAGAGTGGGATGCACTTCATTTAGACATCGCAAACAATATTGACTGGATGAAGGTATGGATTGAGCAATGTGAAAAATCTGGTCATGGAATATCATGGGAAGGTGTGGCTTCATTGGTTAAAGAAACACATCACATTGGAGATACCAATCTTACACAAAGGGAAATCGATTTAGCATATGGTTTAAAATATAAGCAGGTAAGCATATTAATAAACCACATTTTTTTACAAACATATTGATGTAGACGTTGATTTTTTTCCCTGTATGGCATAAACATGCACTTAATCATAAATATTGGATCATTATGTAATCTTTTCCTGTATGGATTGTTGTAGGTAAAACACCATAAGGCTATGTGGTGCAATGGTTGTAGATACCACATCAAAAAGATGGATGGAACAAAGAAAACATTAGATTGTGGGATATTTGCAGTCTTTGAGGTGACCAATGTTTCCTCTAGAAGTGACAGATATCCAGAACTCTCAAAAAATGATACTATGGGTATCTGGAAGATATTCTTGAGTGTGAATTTAACTCCTTCAAGGTAGTTCTGTTTGTTGTCAAATGGTACAGGTTACGATTAAATCAACTTGATCCTGATAAAACTATTATTGAACATGGTAATAGATTTACCATGGTAAATATAAGGATTTTTGAGCCAGGGACGGAGCCCTATGTTCTTCCAAGCCAATGTGAACAAGTATTTTACTCTAAGGTTCTAGGTAGAGGGAGTTGGTCATTTGTTGTGAGACACGATCCAAGGGGAAGGTCCGATAAAGTAGAACATAGAGGAAGGTAATGAAGAGGATGTCGAAGAAGAAGACGATGTTGAAGATGATTGACATGATTTATATGATCATGTTCCAAAAGAAGATGTCGAAGAATTAGTTGAATCAGATGATGTAGCAGAAAATGTCCATGAAGATGATATCAACAATGAAATGATGATCGTAACTGACATCGATGGCGATGCTGATGATATGGACAAGCCTTACAATGTTGACTCTGGGTGGGATGATACATATGATGACTTAGATGAAGAAGATGATGAAGTCCATTGAAGATGAT